>JAANSN010000125.1:0-89960 GCA_036850665.1 Dicranocentrus wangi | reverse complement strand
ATGACTACATTCAGTGACTACATTCAATGACTACATTATATGTCTACATTAGATAACTACACATCATAGACATACATTAATTTACATGTAAATACTCATGGATCTTCCAAATTAGTGACAAATATTTAGCAGATAAAATATACACAAATTATAAATTAGTAGCTAATAATCCACGGGAACATAGGGATAATTTAGACATAAGGAAAGTGTAGAATGAATAGGGGAACAGATTATGCTTGTTCTGATTGTGAGATTATTTTGGCTTAATAATAAAATAGTAAAATCGGAAACCTTGAATTTGTAATCAGCATCGACAGAGAGACTAGCTGGAAATTTAGTAAATTAATTTACGAGTGTCTCTGTAAATAAATGCAGAAAAATACCCCAATCGAGCTATAAACTCAAAGTTTTTGCCTTGTATGTATAAAGATAAGAAAATAAAAAATTCAACAAAATGATATGAGCCAAATATGCACTAAATCTTGAACGTGACTTGGCATTGTGCAAACGACAACAATGGAGTATTAAAGAATTCGTGAATCGAATGAACCATACCATATTATGGTGTAGTACGATCCTTACACTGCGATTTTTTGGGAATTACTTACTATAACCAACCAATTGCGAATTGCCAAGCACTCCAAAAAATTTCCTTGAGGAAATTCGCTCTATTGATAAGTGCGTAGTAATATCTGAGCATTTGGTAAATGTACGTAGGATGACCCTATCTTACTCCAGGAAAACATAATATTAGCATAAATGTAAAGAAAACTCTGTACCTTGCTCACTACTCTTTACCATTTTCCTTCTTGACTCAAATCCCTTGAATGACTAATATGTCAATTGAAATGTACAAAATATGCGCTACATTTGTCATTATAATGGCAAACACAAAATGACGGAAAATTCTCTCAATCGAAAGAATTATATTTTTGTGTTTTAATTTCTTTCAACCAAACAGACTACTATTATATGCTACCTATATACTTACGACTGGTTGACAAAGTGCGTGGTCAGGTTTGTCAGAATCATAAGCACTTTTTTAGCTTTTGCTATTTTATTCCCATTTCACTATACATCCGCCTACAATAAGTTTGGAAGTGGCAGTTTAAAACGAATAATATGCGTGGAGTGGAACAGGTTCGACTCAAAAGACTCAATTGTCATCAGACTCACGTATTGTAAGAGGATGTCGCAAAAATGTGTCTTTTGTGTTTGCATAAAAGTGACAAACTTATGGCAGTTTTGTTCATTTATCCACACAACTCTCCTTTAACTCTGTATGCGCAACTGCGCAAGTGTGAGGGTAATTAGTGTCGTGAGCAACTACCACAATTGGGCACACTGATCAATTTGTGTGAGTGAGCAATCCTAGTGGAAAACATAGAGTCATCCACCGCTCTACTGCATCACCTCTTGTATGGAAATGGCACTAATGTGACACGAGGAGGAGGAGGGCACACATTTGCTTGCGCACAGTACGAGAAGCAGATTGTTTAATTACACCTTCAAATACAGCGACCAACCCCGAGTACCCCGACCCCGGTTCCAACCCAACTACACATAAGTGTACATAAATCTTGTAGATTAGGAAAATGAGCGTTACTTTGCAAAATAACAACTCTTATCATCATGCGCACAATTTTAACAAGTTATTCACACATCAAAACAAATTATATTAGGCTAAAATCAATGTTTCTGTCTTCCATGCAGTTTTATTTTAATAAAAGAGAGGAAAAACGGATTGTCAAATAAATTGACACCCTACCATAAACCACCTCCATCCACCCACACACCACTACCACCATACCACCCAGAGATACATTCAATATTCACCAACCAACAACAACGCGTTCATCCTTTGTTCTTAATCTTGCAGACTTGTATCATTGAAGCCTCGGTGTATTATGAGTCAGCGGTAGTTCCAATCCCTCTGTTATGGACAACATGAATTACAATAATAAAATAATAATGTAATCATCGGATCGGATGGGGAGATCCCTCATCTCATCTCATGCAACCTTGCAGAAGAATCATATTGTTTCACCTTTTTTCACCTGTACTGGAAACTAATTTTTACTTTTTTAATAGTCTAATTAGCCCCTAGTATTTGGCAAACTAGGCTACATTAATACCTCAAAAAATAATTAATCTTTCAATTTAAATGTGAATAGAAGAATTATGGCGCAAGCTATTGGAAAGATTGGAGTGATCGTCGGTGTGATGTTACTTTGCCACACCGGATATTCAGTATCACAGCGTAAGTTATTTTTTGGTTACAAAAATAGACAGTTAAATGAATTAATTAAATATTTATCATATCTTACGAACATTGTGTCGTGTGAAATTGGTCGAAACTATACTATTAGTAGTGAAAACCTGAATTATTGGGTTTGTCATTTGTAGTTTTGTGTTTTTGACACGAGATTTTTGTTTTTGTGGTCCATACAGATTTGCAATTTATGCGTTACAATGAAGAGGAATTCACGTCCCTGCCTCTAGACGTAAGTGTAGCACAAAAATCAAGTAGCGTTAATTGCCCACTTGCTATTTTTTGAAAGTTGAAAGAGTAGAATTCTGAAGAAGTAAATTGCAAAAGAAAATCATTATTGTGCTAATATACTAATAATTTTTGTAATTTGTAGATGGTGATAGAAGCCTTCTTAGGAGTAGCGCTTGCAATCTGGGGTGCGTCTGCAACGAAAACATTTAAAGAAATTCGGGCGGTGGAAGACATTGCATGTAAATCCTACGAGTCATTCTTCAATCGGCCTAATTTTATGATCTTCAATCATCGTGGCAAAAAATTATTTGGAATGACATGAAGTGTAAAGCTAGTTTTATTTAAAATCGTTTAAATTTTATGTAGGTATGCGTGTACATATATATACCATCGCTGTTTTTGTATAGTTAAATACTCTTTCCATCCTTTATTAAAAAGTTTTTCTTTAAAAAATCAAAATGTACACAGAGGTTTAATTATTACTTACTGCTCTATGTTTGTATTGAAGTCACTATTATCATATAAATTAAGTGCAAATACTTCTTCAGAACTTGAACTAACAAATCAAAGGTTACATAATCAAAACATCCACAACAGTCTCGCACAAATCAGTTTATATCTGCACTTATCATGGTCAATTTGGTGCGTGCTTGGTTGATTTGCCAAACATTTGAATCTTCATACTGATCCAAACAGCGATCAATTTCTTCATTGTTGCTTATTCCGGTTTGCTTGCATTTTTCACGAATGGCTGCTACTTTGACTGTAGCTTTATCAGGAGCCTCACTTGCAAGCTGGCGCACGACTGCGAAAATTTTTTCACTTGCAGTTTGTCTACGGTTTTCGCCAAACTGTGGTGTAGCTAGAATGGAATAATTAAATATTAATTAAGTACTATTACGAATACACGCTGTGACAAATAAGCACTTCATGTGTATTATGTTACTGCTATACAATACGCAAAAATAAATTTTCTTACATCCTTTTGTAGAATCCCTTGATCTTTCGACGAGACGAATAGCCTCATTCACATCATCATCTATTACGACATCCGACATTCTCAATCGAGCCTATATTCAATCAAATATGAACAACAATACCCAAGTATAGGAGAAAGGAAATTCTGCTAATTCTTTACCAAAATTGTGTACTTCATACCAATGCTGTAGATAGACGAAGGATAGCTAGCAAACTTCTGGGTGAAGTGAAGGTTTTTTCTCGAACATTATTCCTGGCTTCTTTACGCAACTCAACATACGCGCCAACCAGCTTATCACTCAGCGATTGAGGAACTGTAGGATTCATTTTGCGGCAAGAAATGATGTATCGTCGCATCAACGCCATATCCAAAGGTTTTACGCTTGAAGGTGGTTCATGAAGGTGCTGGTGCACATAAGTGATATGCTTGGCAAGACGAAGATCTTCCTGTTGATCAGGCTTATCCTGGTAAAACAATTTTAAATTTCTGGTAAATTTTTATTATTTTCCTAGGGTAATTATAGATTATTCAAAATTGATATCGAGTAAATAGTTACCTGAATTAGCCACAAGAGATCGAACCGCGACAATAAAGCGGCTGGAAGATTGATGTTTTCTTGGATAGTTCGCTTAGGATTGTATTTTCCATACGCAGGATTTGCAGCAGCCAAAACTGAAGTTCGTGCATGCAAAGTTGTAAGAATACCAGCTTTTGCAACAGAAATTGTTTGCTGTTCCATAACTTCATGCAATGCCGTCCTATCAGCTTCGTTCATTTTGTCGAATTCGTCAATACAACAAATTCCTACAAAAAAATTGCTATTAACTATAGAACCAAAATCACGTCATTATAATAACTATAGCTGTTATAAAAATCAAACCTTGATCAGCAAGCATCAAAGCTCCGGCCTCTAAAGTCATTATACCAGTAACTGGATCTTTCATTATAGACGCTGTAAGACCGACGCCGGTACTGCCTCTGCCAGAAGTAAGCTGGCCTACGAAAAAGAAATTACACAATTAACTATCTATAAGTACTGCATAACTATTTAAAAAAAATATGAGAATCCTACTAGACTTACTTCGAGGAGCTAATCTGTCGATATACGATAACATTTGAGATTTTGCAACTCCTGGATCACCCATAAGGCAGATGTTAATTGTACCACGAATCTTTAAACCTCCAACAGATCTCTCGACACCGCCAACCTAGATATATCGTATGAAATTACTTAATGTTGAACATATCAATCAGCCAATCCCACTCACTATTTACAGTAAAGCATTATATTTAAGTTAAAATCCGCCATTAAAACCTACCAACATGAGCAGTAAAGATTTCTTGACGTCATCATGTCCATACACTTCAGGAGCAATCGAAGCTGCAAGTTTCTCATAAAATTCAGACTCCCGAAGTTCTGCAACTTCTGCGTCAGTAAGTTCGCCGCCAACTTCACCATCATCCCACTTGGACAAAGGCGTTACTCGCTACATATATATTATTAATACAATAATCTTAATATATAACACTCGTTACAGAGAAAACATCAAATAAAGCATTATGTCGTACATGAGCTTCCAAAAATGTGTCTGTTAATAATCCAGAAGTAACTTGAGCAAACGCCGATGACTTTGACAATGGAAGGAAAATTCCAGTGATAGCCACATGATCTCCAGCAGAGACTTGCCGAGTTGTTTCTCCTTTACAATATACAACCAAGGACCTTGGAACGTGGCCAGCAGGAACATCTGAGCTTTGTTCTTGAATTCTCAATTCTTGAAATCTCATGAACTTTGAACCTCTGGTTTGTAGTTGTAATCTACCACCAGTGCGATTCGATTTACAGAAGTCAGAGTTACACGTAAGTAGTGGTGTAAAACTAGGGCCGTTGATAGTTTGGAATGTTTCAGCGGAACAAGTGTCGCAAGAGTAAGTCGCGACTGTAAGAAGTGGTCTCACTTCAGATGCCCTAATAACGGTACCATGAACTGTGACAAGCTTTCCAATCTAAATTTTAAATAAATAAAAAATATATTAATTTGTAAATTTTGGATTGAGTACATCAAACCATCTACTTTGTATAGAAGCACAAGATTAAAAAAGTTTATTGATACCTGATCAGCACGTAAAGCACGAATGCCTACACTCTTGACTTCACTTCTGGGTTTCCAGTAAACTTCAAACCGTCTCAACAATTGTGCTGGGAAACTTTTTTCAGGATTCCCTTGAACCTGCTGCTCGTCCATGTTCCGTCTAGCGGAACTCAATCTATGCTCAATATACACATCCAACGAATCCTTGATCGCAGACTCTCGTGTCCGATACTCCGGGATAAGTTCTGCAACGACTTCATAGAGAATTTCAGTGTACCTGTTGAGAGAAAAAACAAAAAAATATGGAAATTGATAACTTTTATAAGCATCATTATGAAATGTGAATTCAGTTACAAATTCTCAAACAACCAATTTTGAATTCTTCTTACCTGGACGCATTTCGCTCAATATTCTCCACCAACTTCTCGTTATCATCATGCAACACCAAATCATCCAGGTCCACCGTCATTTCATTCGCTTCTCGATTGGCCAGAACAGTTATCTGCCTAGCATACTTGAATTCCTTGCCACCACCTCGCCGACCAGAAGAGGTGTAATACTGAGTGAGAAAATCCTTGATTTTCCCTGAAACAAAAATAAGAGAAAAAAACATATACTCCATTAAACAAAATAGCTCATCCATCATCGTCCGCAAATTTAAAAAAAAAACCCAAAATGACAACATGATCATCATTTCTTGTAAATCAAATCAACTAACTCCACCAAATTCTCATTTTAATTATTTCACCCTTTCTTTAATTACCTGCATCAGTTTCGTAATCCGCCATTTTGTCTACTCTTTTATTTCCTCAATCTTATCTTTCAAATTTCCAAAGTATTAACAACACCTCCAATCTCTCCAATATAACACGTTCAACGTTTGACCTTGTTGACTCCAAATCACAACTTTTCCCAACACAAAAATTCCAACACAAAGTTTACTCCTTTTTGGACAAATATAATATCCAAAAATCAACAAGTTTTGGAATAAAGTTGAAGGGATAAAAACTCGGTGTGCCTTCAAAACAAAAAAGTACCCAAGCCCTTGAAAATTTTTGTGAACGGATAAATTTTCCAATGCTGCCTTTTTTACCACTTCACACTTTCATCCCGAGTGAGAGGAGGAGAGTGTCACCCAAACAAAGCCTTTCTTTCTGTCAGCCTTTCGTTCGCAGTCCGCCGTCCGCCTCAGCTTCATCTTCATGTGCATAAAGGCAGGGATATGTGGAGAGTGAGTGGCTGAGCGAAAGCCCTCGTAGACTCCCAATTGGCTTCAGAGGAAACCTGATGAAATGTCGCCGGGGATCTCAAAGCATTCAAAAAGCAACAACTTCAGCAGATCTCTGGATATTTGTCGGTATTTACATTTTTCTCATGCATATTTTAGATACATGACATGCATGCTTTCCCATGTGGTGCAAAATAAAAGGTTGGAACTGGAACTGGAACACTTACTTTACTTGGAACTTGGAACATAATATTGACAAGAAATAATGAAATAAAATATATGATCGTTTTTAAAACAGTGTGGTCACGTAATTTTTTTATTTGTGTATTTTTAACAATTTAGTGGAGGTAGGTGGGGAGGTGGAGAAACTGGAAACTCACAATGTTGTAAACAACGAGAGATTTTTATTAAGTAGATAGCAAGTTGTTTAGGTTTTAAGAATAGATTAGATTAGTCAGCTGGGAGAGAGTTTTCTCTCCAGAACACGGTGACAAAGGCTGGGACGCCTCGGACCCTCCTGGTCTGATTCCATACTTAACTCAGCTGTGATAAAACCCCTTGTTCCAAAGGAGGGTCTCTGGAATTGGGATTATTTTTTTTCAAAATGGTTAAGGAACAGTACAGGGAGAATCGCAATTGTTATAGAGTGTGAGTAATTAACTTACATTTGTGCTATAATTCATATAATTGGCATATTTATCTGTTGTAAGTTTCAGAACGGTGGAGAATTGAATAATAATTTAGTGAGTTGCCTGTTTGTTTCAGAGATTCTGTGCGCTTCTCTGTGGGGAGTGCTGAAGATACAGCTAAACAAGGACATTTGCGCGTTGTTGCAAAGCATTTGTATCAGCAAGATGGATTGCGAACGCCGGTGTCACATGGAGTCCTGGATAGAAGAATGGGAACGTGTGGGAAGGATGCTAAATGTGCAACGTGTTAGTAGTCACTGTTCAGTTGTTCGTTCGTGATGTTATAAAATCGCAACTATGAAGTATGAAGGTTTTTGGAACCCTTATTTTTTTGTAGGTGGCAAAGGACTCCAGGATTGTGTGGGACATTTCGGATACCTGGACCTGGAACTACCAGTCTTTCACTGTGGCTATTTTGGGATGACATTGAATATATTGCAGTGCATTTGTAAGGTGAGCATGAGCTCAACATCATTTCCTTTGGCACGGGTTTCTTACGATTAGTATTTTTATATGTTGACATCACTGAGTAATGCATAGATACTTTTAGGAATGTGGATCCTTGCTACTTAAACCAGAAGCAAAAGAATATTGGAGGGCTAAAAGTTCTAATCCAGCTTTACCGTATTTGGCCAAAAAAGCAATGAGAAAGAAAATTGTAGCACTAGCTAAGAAAATGCACATTTGTGTTTATTGTGGTGCACCAAACGGGGTTGTAAAAAAATGTGGAATGTTAAAAATCGCGCATGACAAATTCCGGTATGCCAAAAATGGTGAAGAAGTTAGAAATTTATCTTGTAAGTTTTAACCAAGCTTTCAAGTAGTAATTATTACGTATTATCAAACTTTGTGAAACATGTATTGAACATTGTGTTTGTTTTAGCTGAGTTCGAGAAAGCTACTGTAGGAAAATTTGCTCAGTTGGACCCAACAATTGACGTCTTAACACCCTTGATGGTTAAAAGCTTGTTTGAGCGTATTAGTATGTCCGACGCAACTTTGCTGTTAATGGGATCCGATTCAGGCTCAGGAGCACCAGCCGACCTAATTTTGACAAGGATACCAGTACCTCCTATATGTATTAGACCTTCAGTTGTCTCAGAATTAAAAGCTGGAACGTAAGCGAAGTCTTAAACTTTCAATTCCAAACTATTGGATGATTGGTTGCCTAATTTGATTGTTTACTTTGCTAACAGGACGGAAGACGATATTACTATGAAATTAAGTGAAATATGCTTCCTAAATGAAGTTTTAACAAAACACCGCGAGTCCGGAGCAAAGGTAGAAATGGTTGCAGAAGACTGGGATTTCATACAGATGCAATGTGCTCTTGTGATAAATTCGGAAATGTCTGGTATGCCAGCTCAACATATGGGAAAGAAGAAAACCGGTCGAGGGTTTGTTCAAAGGCTGAAAGGAAAACAGGTAATTTTGGGACCCATTAGAAACCAAATACCCTGAGTTAAACATTTGTCTAAAACCTCACTGTCACTTTAGGGTCGTTTTCGAGGAAATTTGTCTGGGAAAAGAGTGGACTTTTCGGGCCGCTCTGTGATATCCCCAGATCCAAATTTGCGGATACAGCAAGTACGCACTTCAGGATTACAATTATTGATTTACTATTTCAGCCAGAAACTTATATTATAATAATTAATTAGTTACTTTGTTCTTATCATCATAGGTAGGAGTACCTGTACACATGGCAAGAGTATTAACTTATCCTGAAAGAGTTACACCGCACAATATTCAATGGTTGCGGATGCTGGTAAAAAATGGACCCGAGGTTCACCCTGGCGCAAATTTTATTGAAAGCAAAGACAAGAGTTTTCGAAAATTTTTAAAGTATGGAGACAGGAAACGAATGGCAATGGAGCTAAAATACGGAGATGTAGTTGAAAGACATGCTTGTGACGGTGACGTAGTTTTATTCAATCGCCAACCGTCACTCCATCGTTTGAGTATTATGTGTCACAGAGCGAAAATAGTAGAAGGCAGAACTCTAAGATTCAATGAATGCGTCTGTGCTCCGTATAATGCTGATTTTGATGGTGACGAAATGAATCTTCACTTACCTCAGACGGAAGAGGCAAAAGCAGAAGCTTTGACGCTTATGGCTGTAAGTTGCAATGCTAATTTCATGCAAATACTTTTAACTGGGAAACATATTGTTTTAATGCAAAAACTTTTCTTTGCAGAATGAAGCCAATTTAGTCACTCCACGAAACGGAGAGCTTATAATTTCAGCAACACAGGATTTCTTGACTGGTGCTTACTTGATGACAAACAAAAATGTATTTTTTGCAAAATCTGAAGCTGCTAGAATAGTAGCGTGGGCTGCTGCTTCTCTCGACGAATGCGTTGAGTTGCCAGCACCTTCAATTTTGAAGCCAATGCAGCTGTGGAGTGGGAAACAGCTCATATCTGTGATCTTTAGACCTAACCGGGATTCAAAGATCAAACTTAATTTGAGAGCTAAAGGAAAAAATTACTCTGGTTCCAAAGAAGAATTGGATGTAAATGACACTTGTAAGAAGATAACTTTGTAATATTTGTGAAACTGAACTCTGAACTCCTAAATTACTAACGGGGTAAATTACTAATTGGAACTATTTGGAACTCTATACTTTTCCTGTAGTCGTCGTTGTACATAATTCGGAACTAATGGCTGGCGCGCTGGATAAAGCGACGCTGGGCTCTGGTGCGAAAGCAAACGTTTTTTATGTTCTCCTAAAAGACTGGGGGAAGGTGAGTGGATAGAATCAGCTTCGAATTCAGTTTACAACTCTTACAATTAGTTATAACTTGAAAGTTTGCAAATATCGTCTTCTACCCTGTTTAATTTAGGAGGCGTCATGTCTGGCTATGTACCGTCTTGCTCGAATTACATCGAATTATTTGATGAATCGTGGATTTTCCATTGGCATTGGGGATGTTACGCCAGGAGCTAGACTGGTTGACGAGAAGAAAAAACTTGTCATGTCAGGCTACAATAAATGCTTTGACATGTTGTGTAAACCGTCAGAGACTTTAGATTCTTCAGAAGGTGCAGTGTTAAAAGCGTTATCAGATATTCGAGACTCTGCAGGAAAACTGTGTGTGCACGAGTTACAAATAACCAATACACCTTTGATAATGGCGCAGTCTGGTTCTAAGGGTTCATACATCAATATTTCCCAAATGATTGCTTGTGTCGGCCAGCAAGCACTGAATGGAAAGCGTGTATCTGAGGGGTTTTACTTACGTTCGTTGCCTCATTTTCGGCGAAATGGTAAGCTACTAAAAAATTGCTTTCAAAGATGCGGTAACAATTCCGATATAGTTTCTAATTCTTCTCAACGAATATACTTCTCAACAGATCGGGGTCCTGAGGCAAAGGGTTTTGTGGCAAACAGTTTCTTTTCTGGACTAACTCCCACGGAATTTTACTTTCACGCAATGGGTGGTCGTGAGGGTCTTGTAGATACCGCTGTTAAAACAGCCGAAACTGGATACATGCAAAGGCGTCTCGTTAAAGCCTTGGAGGATTTGTGCTGCCATTACGATATGTCCGTAAGAAATGCGGAGGGACATGTCATTCAACTTTGTTATGGAATGGATGGTCTTGACCCTATGTTAATGGAAGGCAAGGATAAACCAGTTGATTTCGATCGCGCATATCTTAATGTTCGGGCCCAATATCCTAGTCGAGATGAAGCGTACTTGACAAGCTCTGAAAAAGAAACTCATTTTAGTACAATCGCTAGTCAGTTGAAATATACCACGGATGAGCAATTATGCTGTCAAGAGTTTGAAGCAGATATGAAAAGCTTTGTGGAGAAAAATGTATTCCGCTCGCTGCAACTTGTTAACTTCCTGCGAGACTGTTGGGACAAATATTTTCGTTCAAGGATGGAACCTGCAACGGCCGTTGGTGCTTTGGCAGCGCAGAGTATTGGGGAACCAGGAACTCAGATGACTCTGAAGACTTTTCACTTTGCTGGTGTCGCGTCTATGAATATAACTCTTGGAGTGCCCAGAATTAAAGAAATTATCAATGCTGCTAAAAATATATCCACTCCAATCATTGAAGCAAGACTATTACGCGAAGATCCTGATCTCGGAATTCGTGTCAAGAATCAACTTCAGAAAACAACATTGAAAGAAGTCTGTGATAGAATAGAAGAGATCCTTTTACCTACTGAATTTTTTATATTGGTGCATTTAAGTCGGAAGAAACTAGAGAAAAAGCACCTGACGCCCGATCAAGTTTCTCAGGCGCTAATGAAAAGTCTTAAGTTCAAGCAACATGACGCTATTCGAGTTATTGACAATCTATTATGTATATTCCCAATGGATAGCAATAAATCCAGTGCTTACTATGTGGCACAGAATTTAATACGACTTCTTCCCGAGGTGCAAGTTGCAGTAAGTTCATTATTCTGTTGACTATTCTGCTAAATACATATATGAATATAAAATATATGTTAAGTTAATGTTAAAGCTGCATGGTTGACAGTATGACAGTCATAATTTCAAATTTGTGTTGTAATCATGTTAGGGAACTCCGGGAATCAATCGAGCTATAGTTTCTTCCAACACTGATGGAACATACAAGATCCTTGCTGAAGGAGAGAATTTTAGAGGCGTTCTAACATCCTCCGGTGTATGTCCCATTCGAACCTCCACAAACAACATTGCTCAGATTCAGCACGTCCTAGGAATCGAAGCTGCTAGGTTGACTGAACTACTAAAAACTTCCTTGTAGCAATTTGTTGTCAGCAGATTTGCATTGCATGCATACTAACCTTTGTTGTCGTTTATAATTGTAGGAGTAGCATCATCCAAGAAATTCAGTACACAATGGAGTCGCACGGAATGAGTGTGGACAAACGTCATCTGACTCTAGTCGCTGATCTTATGACTTGTCGGGGAGAGGTTTTAGGTATTACCCGACACGGGCTTGCCAAAATGAAAGAGTCTGTCTTGATGCTGGCATCATTCGAGAAGACAGCCGATCATTTATTTGAAGCTGCGTACCATGGACAGCGAGATGTTATCGCTGGTGTATCCGAATCAATTATCATGGGACTTCCAGCAGCGTTAGGAACAGGATGTATGGGAATAATGGAGAAGACCGCTCCTCACAAACCTATTGTCGAAAGACCTATGATATTTGAAGGCGTTTGCCAAAGATTGGGAAGATGACAGGACTAGGACTTGAATTTGACAAGTTTTTTTAAAACCATATTAGTTGTGTGATCTGCTTGATTGAATCATGTTTTCTAGGGTGTTTTTATGTTTTTAAAAAGTTTATTATGTTAGCCTTAGCCGTAGTATTTATTGAACGAAAGCAAAAACCACGGAATTTCTTCGGTAATAAACTGCCTTTATTTTATCGCATTTTTGCATTGTGTGCATGCTCGAATCACAGAGATTCGTTAATATTCGTTGAAGTTTTCTTACGTCAGATCATATAAATTATAGCCTTAACTCTACATCTTAAAATCTTGTTTAATTCTTAAGAATACAAGACTGAACTGATACTGAAGAGAGTAAAAATAATGTTTTCAATAAATGGTAAAATAATAATAATAATAAAATTATAACGTACTTTTAATTAACAAAACATCTACAAATCAACTACGATACTCACAAAAACAATAATAACTGCCATTTTATCAAAAAAACAAGAGATTGGCTCTGTTCATTTTGACCTATACTTTCTATAGAAAACATAAAATGTTGATTAAAAGTATGTTCATTAAATTATCATAATATATGGCAACTTGATATAATAATTTATTATTAAAAGAGATTCACAACAGAGTTCACACAGATCTTGTTTGCATTTTACTTATTGGATCACTTTTTATTGCATTGACCGGCCTTGAAGAATTTTCTTCGCATGACAATGTGTTTATATAGGCCTTTATGGATAATTTTTTTTGATAATTATACATAAATTTAGTAGAAGACATAGTACGCTATAACACGCTCAACAGAACGTTAACAGAAACCGGATATATAATGCACGCAATAGCATGGTAGGATGATCAGTAGGATTTTAAGATTTTTTTTTATCAATTCATAATTACACATAGTTAAATGCTCATCAGGTATATAATACGTTAGTACTTAAAAATCAATTTTCTTTTGTTCACTCAGAGAAAACACATAATAATAAAATTGAAAGTAAAACATGTTGTGAAGCATACAAAGAGTTGTAACAATATGGCTTCGGCTGGCACAAAAAACAGAAGCAAAATATACCCAGAAACGTATAACAATACAGTGAACGTTACAAGCATATATTTTAGCTACCTTCTAAAAAAATTGTCAAATAAGTCAAATCAAATGATTCATGGCCGTGTTAAAATACTACAGAACTATCTCTTCAATCAAAAATCTTACTTTTTGGTCGTCAACAGCTCATTACATACAATACAACAATATGAATAATAATATATATATGTATATTATCAAAGTCCTAAGCATTTATAAGTTTTCATGTACATAATTGGTAATAATAATTATACATAGTCATCATACACATAACTTACGGTAATACCGAGACTTAACTTAATTAATTATACATATATATATATATATAGTTCCTTGTATATGATACAATTTCATCGCGACAGGACCCGGAAGTACATCGAATTTGAAACTTTACCTCTACACAAGATCCTAAAAACCTAACATAATTTATACATATATGTATATAATATATTACTTTTACCTAGCCTAAATTGTTCTGTACGATGAATATTGATTCATATCAACCTACTCATTGTCAGTTAAAAGTAGAGTCTCAGTTAAGTATTTTTTTTTAAATATTAAAACCTTCCTTACTTTTAAAGCCTGTTGGGGCGCATTTGCTCTCGAAAATGCTTTCCAAGTCTGGGCTCTGATTGCACTTTTCTCTCTCTCTCAATAAAATTGTCTCCACCCAGTTCTTCACCAGTGTCACACTTTTGCATTTTTTTTTAAATTTATTTATTTATTTAATCTCAGTATGAGGTGGCTAAGAACGTTTCAAGTTTCAAGTAGATGTTTAGCTCACAGTCGTTGTTAAAACTTAAAAATCTTAACTAAACTCAACCTTACTATTAAGTACACATCAAGATTATCTCATTTAAAGGATGACTTTTTTCAATTCATTATTTTGTCTGGGGATGCGAATTCCCCAAACTTTGTGGATATCTTACTAAATGACCATATTTAATGACGATGAAGTCATGTCATGTTGCACACAAGAAGAGTACGTACGTTATACACGTTATAATGATGATTGATTTTATTGAAAAAAGACTGGAAGGCACAAATTTATTTGTATATTCACCTGGATTTTGCCCAGACAAAAATATCTGCTATCAAACCCTAAGTGAGATATTATTACACTTATATTCATCAAAAGTTGCAGCTTTCCTCACTTCACGCATTTTATATATTCACTGTTTACTTTTTAGTCAGTGTCAGTGCACCTTTGCTTGCATTTATTAAAAATGTGTGCACATTCTTCTAAACTGGGCCATTTCCTGGAGGCACTACCCTTGAGACCTATTGAGTGTAGTTGATTTTTATATGAACATTTTAAATTTTAAATGTGTGAAGTAAACTCTATAGTTTTTTTTCGAGACTCACTCAGTTTAACTAAATGTTAACTAATGAGATAATCTTTCATATGGTGTGTATTTTTTTTTATGTAAACCTAACCAAACCCTAAATATGATGGCGATCCGATTTTTTTNTAATGAGATAATCTTTCATATGGTGTGTATTTTTTTTTATGTAAACCTAACCAAACCCTAAATATGATGGCGATCCGATTTTTTTAAAAATTGCATTTTCAACAAGGCTAGACAGTTCACTTTATTCGTATGAGGCAACTTGCGCAGGAAGTGCAACAGTAAAATGTTTGTCTTTCTTCATAGATAGATATACAGTTTCATTTTTTTACACGTTACATTTTTAGTATGGCATCATTACGTCAAAATACCGTTTTTCATGCACTTAAGGAGAGGATGACCGTATTGCTCGATTAAAAATTATTGCGTTAGGCTGATTGATATTTATTTATGTATGTAATTAATATAATATATACTTTTTCTTTCAAAATGCATCCTACAACAACTGCACGGCGGAAATGAGTACATAACCTAGAATTTAATCTCGTCAGCATGAAAACTCTCTTTAAAATTCACAGTTTCACAAGAAATTATGATCTCAATATATTTTTGTGCGACACGGGAAGAGTTCCCAAACTCATTTTCTTTCACGATCATATATATCGATCCTTCTAAAATGAAATGCAAAAATCAAATCCTCGTCAACCCAAATCCTTGCGTAGTGCAGTCCATGAACTAAACAACCCTAGCTAAAAAAATGCATATGGCTAATTAATAATAATAATAATATAATGCATTTGTTCATCACTACATATGTACGGTACGTCAAGTCGCGAAATCTGAGTCGCAGTTTTAAATAGGTTTTTTTAGTTAAATTCCAGTAGGTATTATTCTACATGATTAATTATTATTTGTTGTGGCACCACTAAAGTAAATGTACGTATATGGAGAAGGATAATATATAATAATATATATTAGTAGTTTTGACTAAAAACTAGTACGAAGAGAAAATTAGCTGCAATCCATTCAAAATTTGTGTGCTGCTGAATAAAACTCTAGCTGCTTGGCTGTGTGTAGCATAGTAGTCCTTCCCTGACACTTGCTACACACCAGCCTTCTCGTCATTTTGCTTTGGACTCTAAATTCTAAATATTGTTATTATTATTATTTTTTTGCTTTGCATTGTGTCTGCTAAATGCAAGTCAACTCGCGCAGGTGAGGTGAGACGACGTGATTGTTGATAATTAATGACATATAAGGCCAAGGTTCAGATAACAACATAAACACGACGATGAGACATGGTTATTAGTGTCATAAAACTTTCACAATAAGAGATAGATACCTAATATACTTAATACTCGACAAAACCTAGGGACCGACCCTACTCAACAACACAGATATAATATATTCTACTATATAAGTTTTGATCAATGCGCTTTAAAAATCGTTGTTGGTTTTGGTTGAGTTTTCCTACGGTTAAAGATTGCTATCTACACAAAGGAAGGATACCTTTTTAATAATAACAGCAAAACCTTTTTACTGTCATTTTTTTCATCACTTTTTTTGCATTTGCATTGCATTGCATTTTTCTTTTTGCTTGCATTGCTTGCTATTTCTTATGATGGCCTACACACATCATATCATTCATGGTATTATATATAATATGGTTGTTGTAGGAAAGTAAACTTGCATATATTGTGTGAGCTGCATATCGGAAACACGTAAAAATTCAACTTTCACTAGTACAATTAATGAAATGCTATCGTATATGTACAAAACATTTCGAGCACTGGTTCAGTAAGTAATAATTAAGGCACTACAATATAGTTACTAGAGATAATATTACAGCAGTAGGGCATCCAACATTACTTTGAGATACACTGGTATTACAAGATTATTAAAAATTATTACAGGAGCAGACTGGTATCAATTAAGTAAAATGTAATAAGTACAGGTTGTCAATCATAATTAATCATAATTACTGTATAGCACCTTTCTCTGCTGTCTATAATGGGCATATATTATGTAACCACGTACATGGGCATCGCATAACTTAAACTGGGGGAAATATATAAAGTTGTTCAAAATGTGGCTTATTACAACAGAATATTGTATAAAATCAAAGAAGAAGTCACTAAAATCAAATCATTTTCAGAGGATAAAACGAGTTTATACACAAATAAAACTTGAACTCATATTGACTGATACACAGTTAAAACAATAATAATATTCAACTTGCTGCTTATATAACGAATCACCCGTGATGTGATGTAATATGAAAAATGTAAATCTCTACTACTTTCTACATATTTCCTTCTTCTTCTTCTCCTTCGTCTTGTAATAAAATCCTTGTTCAGACAAAACCAAAAAAGGATATTAGAATAGAATAGAATATAATAATAATAGTCTCTGAATTTAAAGGATCGGAATCTCTCTATCTGAACTCGAAAACGACTTGGTAATCAAGACTCTGCTCTCGTCTTCTAAACGAGTTACACAACATCAAGACAAATCAAAAAAGAAGTCTTTAACTTGGCTCAACGCAGGTATATCATTAGATCAACATATTCAGCATTCAGCAGATCAAAAAGGGGAAAAGAAAGTTCCTTTTGATGATGATGAGATTATACTCTCAATCAGTTTTGATATTGGGAAATTTTACAATAGTGGTTTTTTGTAATAGAGCAAATAGTAGCAAGGAGAGATGAAATATCTTTTAAAAATATTATTATTACATGATTATTATTAAATATTATTCTTATTAATTTTAATATTATTATTATATATTATGGCAAATGCTCAATGAGGCAATTGCTGGAGAGATTTTTATCTGAGTCTGTTCATGTTTGCATATTATTATTAATATTATATTATTTTTTTTATTACATTGTTGCATGTTTTTTTTAATCGAATCTAGTAACTTCCATTACGATTATTTTTTATATATTATATTTTAATTGAATGAATGAGAGAAAGTAGAAGATTTTTTGGTTTTCAAATTCAGCAGCATCAGAACAGTACAGTAGTGTAGTAGTAGTAGAGGAGTAGTCACAAAACTACAGCACAGGAGGTGAGTAGTAGTCGGTTTTGTGTAGGTAGTAGTAGTAGTAGATTTTTTGCAAGTCTCGCTCCCACGAATGAATGAACGAACGAATTGTTTTTGGTTTATTAACAACACCTTGTATTTTTGTGATGCGATAGATTTTTGTTTGCTTTGTATAGTTTTTTGATAGATAGGCAATTCAGTTTTGGTTAGAGTTCCAATATTGCGCTCCTCCCACCTAAAGTGTTAAAGAAAAGACAAAACCACATTTGAGGTTAGTGTTTGCATTTCTCCAAGTAATCGTTTTTGTTTGTTTCTCCTCCTTTCTTTCTCAAAATATTATTAAAAAATTAATATAATAAGTATTGTACACTATTATATTAATAATGATAATAATACTTCTCTCTTTTTTTGAGTAATTCATTGTAAAGGACTACAAAACAAATTAATTAATAATACGCAATTAATAACGATTATTTAGTCATCCTCCACTACAGAATTTTTTATAGAATATAGTGTAACTGGCCAGAGTACAGACACCATTTCTGAGTAGGTAGCTAGATTATTATTTATTAATAATCATAAGAAAAACAACTCAATTTTGTTGAGACACCAAAAAAATGCATTGAAACACCGCAGCAGTTAAAAAAACGCGAGACACCTTTCCCCGAGTAGTTTTTTTTATAGCAATCTCATACCTCTATAATATATTATACAACATCACATTAGAAAACCATTTTCTGAAGAAAACCTGCGTTAAATTGTGCAGCGTGTGCTCTGTAATAATAATACCACTTCAAGTTCAAACACTTTTCTATATAGCCATAGTCTCTATAGAGCAACACTTTTACTGAATTAGTCTGAAAACTGCAACCAGACTTCCAAATATAATATTATATGTTATATTACTAAAAATGCACTTCACAGCCAAACCCAACAACCCAAACAACATTAAACAATTATTATTATTATTATTACACTCTGGAGCGGTCTATCTCCTACCAAACAAACCACACTTTTGAGGAAAATGCGAATCAGGAAGTATGTAACTGTGTTGAGAGAAGAGAGTTGTGGACGTAGTGAAATAAAACAGTAATGCAGCGTTTCCACACAGACCACTTAATAACGCCTGCGTGTAGGTATATTGAATTAGGTATGCGCTATTTGTTTTGACCTCAAAGAGAAAGTTTTTTGTGCTAAGGGAAATTGCTTACCAATTCATTTTTCTTAGTTAGTTACTAACCTCTCCTCTCACCGTTTATAAGTACTTGGTGTGGTCCCTGTCATTCCTGCACTCACAGTGATGATGATGATGATGAAACAAAAAACACATAGTTCTTCCATCAACATCACACCACAATTGAGAGGGGAATTAGTAATCAAACAATGTTCTCCTTCATTCATCATCATCAGATTATATGGAAATTTCTCTGAGGAAAGTTACATTTTATCGCGAGGAAGAAATGTAGGTAGGTCTGTGCGAGCTCGCTGCTTCCTGTTTTTTCATTCAGAGTGAACTGGGGTAAGTTAAGGTAACGTGTAGGGAAATTTTTTTGTTTATATAAGTTTTTTTAAGAGGAGCTTTTTATAACAACAAAAAATGAAGTAGTATATAACACTTCAGCAAATGGGTTATTAAGTAATATTGATTGAATACGACAAAAACAACAAAAACGGGGTATTTTTTAAAGGAAAAAGGGCATTAGGTTTATATAGCTTTAGGTCAATAATAATGTATAATATATATATCGTTGTGTGTGAGATGTATTAGTAGAAGTATATATATATAAAACTGTTGGAAATTATAACAACAATCAATGAACCATAATGAAAACGTACAATAAAACTGACGGAAAAATGTATATGTATAATATATATATAGCGGAAAACCTTTTCTCCCAAACAACAACAACAACAACAACAATAACAACAGCGCAATTATATAAAAACTGCATAAACAAAAAACTACTCGGACAGAGGTGATTCTGTGATTAGTATATATTTCTTTGATTTGATTCTACTTCTGCTGGCATTCATTCACAATACAATATCAATTTTACATGGCATGGCTGCTATAATGTAGCTAAAATACATTAGCCGAGAATGACAACACTCAACTCGCTCATCGTCATCCATCGTCAACTCAGTTTTAATATGATTAAGAAGATTATATAGTCTAGTATAGGTTGTCTCAATAAAAATGCAACTTAAAAACATTTGTACATACATATACACATATATTTATAGAATATAGTGGTAGTAGTAGTACAATCCTTGTTAACTAAATCATATTATTATTATTACTGATCTCCTCCTCCTTCCAGTAATATATAGTTTTTGAGTCACTGGGAAGTTTATTTTTTTATATATTTTTTAGCACTTGCAGCAGCACACAGGTTTCAGAAGTAGATGTTAAACAAAGGAATTATATAATATGGCATATGATTATTATTTTATTTAATAATTATTATTGTTATTAATATATTATTATTATAACTATATTGATGATTAATGATCGTTAATCAAAAATACAGATACAAAGAAGCGTGAATATTATTAGACTGTAATTACGTTTAGATTCACCTGCTAGTGTCGTGGTTGTTAGTGAAGGAGGGAAGCAGAAGGATCCGTTTTAGGAAGGTAGGGATGGTCCCTCAGCCCCGTCAATCGTCGCACTCCACTCATCTTACCGACTTTTAATATACCACAAAATAAAATCTCATCAGTATAGGCTCATCTCTCGCTTTCTGATCTTTTGAATATGATTTGTTTTTTTTTCGAGTTTGGGGTTTATTAGCATTGTGGGAAAACCCTCTGTAAAAACTATAGGGAGGACTCCTGTTGTCCTGTTCTCCGATTTTAAAATTAGTTTTTTTCTTTTTGTATATTATATACGTATATATTGATGGAAAAAAGACCAGAAGAGGTTTCAATCAATTCTGCTGTTGCAACTTTCCCTACTCCAAAAGTTATGAAATACGTGCTATGATGATATGAATGATGATGCCTGCCGTCGTGCTGTCAGGAGGACGGGTTCCACCAAGCGAAAGCTTGTTTGTTCCGTCCCAAGTAGCCCCTCTCTCTCTCGCTTCACAACAACCCTGTGTCGGTCGGCCTGTTTGTCAGCCCATTTTACTATTACGCCCCAAATTTTTTGCATGCATGCCTCTCTTCCCTAACTATATTTCTTCTCTATAATTCGATGTAATAAAGCTAAAATTTTTGATGAATATTTATGTTATATTTTATAGCACTTATGCAACTCAACTCTGCAACGTTAGGCAGATGATGAAAGCATGGTTAATTTAAAAGTAATGAGTAATGACTATACGTGATGTCATCAAGAGTGCAGCATTAATTACTACAAAAAAAGCTATATAATATCAGACATAACGACGATTATACACTGTTGCCCATTTACCTACTTAGAAAGTAATGTTCCCTATAGCTGGCTGCCTGCATACGTATACTATATATACATGCTCAATGCGTTCATATTATATGCCATTTCAAAATTACTCTTTAAAGCTCTTTGCCAATCACATTCTACTCGGTTCATAGCTATCAGCATTCTGAAGCAGTTAAGAGAAGAAAAAGAACTGATGATGATATCATATCTCTCTATATCATAATATTGTTTGCTAAACTAAATCTATAATAAAATGATAAAAAACCTACTAAGAGAATCCTTCAGGCTGGAATCAGCACCTTTCTAAACCGTAACCTCACTTTCGCTTCACATGTCCGTCAAACAAAAATGCAATATTATGTGCAACAAGGTAACAGACACACATTACCCCAAAACTTGGCACAATAAAAAAGTTGGGTGGTATATACCTCTAGTAAGTATACAAGTTGTGTTTTTTCTTCCACAAAAACTGCCTATATATCTTAGCCATTTTATATCATCTACTACTTATAAATTATCTACAGTTATGGTATATGTTTATGGTAATTTGGTAAAATCTTAAAATGCACAATATTATGAGTTTTGACTAAAAGATGGAGATGAAATATGAAATTGTACTTAAAGTATGAAACAGCTCGTTTACAATGCACATATATAAAACATTTTTTCTACCTACCTAATCATAACACCTACAGCAGTTGTTCAGGAGAAGACGAGAGGAGGATGAAATATGAATATGACAAACCCTCCTACCTCCTCATCACCTCTGATTCCGTCACGTTATACTAAATCCTTTTTTTCCTCCTTTTTCAGTATAAATTAATAATAATACACTAAGAAATGTAACCGTAGTTTGGACGTTGGATAAAACGCAACGTTTTGCGGTACAAAAAAATCCCAGTACAAAATCAGTTTCATCTTGCTTCCCTCTAATTATGCAGTGTGTTCATGACAAGTAATCTAATTTCCCTCATAAATTACAACAACAAAAAATCCTAGAGTCAACCCGAGAATTTAATTAAATGTGTCGTCGTAATGTAATGCTATATAATATTATGCGACTTTATATATACTGTCCAAAGAATGCGTACCAAAAAGTACGTATTATTTTTTTATGTGCATGCCCTCTTGTAGTCCCTCTCGGTAAGACCATGTTGGTTCTGTACATGGCTTTTTGTTTAAAATAAAGTAAAAAGTGACGAACTTCAGTCGAAAATACTTAACACTAATAAAAATTGATCACCAATATTTGCTTATGACTGGAAAGATACAATAATAATAATAATAATAAAAACCTGCTTATCGATCACTAAAGAAAAGCACTCGCTACTAAAAACCTACCTATATAATCCTGCAAGAACTTTTTTTTCATCTTCCAAAGAAACTTTTAGAGCTCTTTTATCTAATTTATTTAAAATAATATCGTATCACCCAAGCTGCGTGTGTGTATTTAATGATAGCAGAATCTTGTTCGCTGCTGTAATATAATCAAATATATATATAAACCAATAGTATTTTAACTGACAAACTCGTCCTCCCCTATATGTACCCACTAAACATAAAAAAATTTCTTTAAAAAAATTTCATTTTACCATAAATGGAATTTTTATGAGCGTTCGTTCGCCTTCCTTCCATGAACTCAACATCCCTAACATTTTTTTTTCTTCTTTTGCAAAATCAAATGTGTCACACCTGAAATACTGTGAGCTTGAACTGAAATGTGAGAAAATGGCTTGGACTTGGACATCCCTTATATGAATATTTTTTACTACCAACGCGATTTATGCAACCGTAGTTGATTATGACTGAATAAGCGTTTTTTTTACAAAAAAAAAATTATTGTAGCAGTGAAAACGTCATACCCTTTTGGCCAGACGTTTCTTCTTATGTTCTCGCCTCGACTCAAATCAGATCAGGTAGTACGGTGCTTGGTGTGTAACTTTATAAAATGGTATAATAGAAAACTGTTGTTCATACATTGTGTCCATATATGCTTTTGCACTTTTGCCGGATTTTTCTCCAGCGGCAATAACTCAACTTATTTTTTCTCCTACAATGTCATACACCCTATACACAAGCATCTGTCTGTTGTTTTAACCTTGGCAGGCAGACGTACGACTCTCTAAAAAGAGTAATATTCATAGGTAAAAAAATTTTTTTTTGCTGAGCGTTTTTTTTTCTCTTTCTCTTTTCATTTTTCTCTCCTGCTCACAGCTCACTGCGCGGCGGCAGAATGTTTGCAGATGTAATAATAATAAAACGAGAGAAGCATGGCAAGTAACTGACTTTCACGAACTCCGGGGTTGAATAACAATGATATTATTAAAAAGGATAATATGCTGTAAAACTTGATCCATCTTACGCAATCATCCACACACAAAAAAAAATCAGGCCAATGATAGTTTTGTTTGTTGGGTAGTAGTAGTACACATATAGTGTGTACGTACGTATCGTATATAGTTTATATGCAAGTTTGTAATATCTTAAACTCTAGTAAATGCTTTCTTTTTTGAGAGTGAATAAGGCGGGTGGTGAAAAGTTTGCTTTTCCTTCCCGTCCTGCTCATATAGTAATAATGATGTAGTTCGTATATGATTGTTTTTTTTCTCTTTTACCCATGAAACGCAAACCAAAATCTAGTAGCAAATGATAATTGACGTAATAATGTAAAGTAGTAGTGGAAATATAACATTATAAAATGAGAAAAAGGTATAGTAGAAATAAAAACTTGTATGAATTGATTGAGATATTTTGTTTTGCTTAAACACTAGAAAGTATATAAGTATAAAAGAAAAGTCTATCTGGCAAATAACCCACCATGTTCAGGGGGATACTCGGCTAGAGATAAGTAGGTAGCGTAGTCGGTGGCTGTATATGGCGAGGCGGCATACAGGAGACTGTCAGTGGCACCGGGTGCTAACAGAGGTGGCGGTGCACCCGCCGCGGCTGCTGCAGCTGCCGCTGCAGAACTTAACCCGTTGGTCAAACGATGCGGTGAAATTATCAGAGGAGCACCTACAAATCCATCAAAATCAAGGGAATAAGAGTGCTGGTCCTGAGGTCCCATATACGGCTGACCTAAAGACTGTGTGTCCATCAAGATATATTTGTGCATTGTTTTGTGTTTTAGAAAACCATAAAAACCTAATGGTGTCGCAGCTCTGAGGGCGGATAATGGCACTTGTGGTGAGACTAATTGGGCTGCTGCAGCATTCACTGCTGCTTGTGTATTCCTAGACTCCTTTGAATCACGGTACGTCCCATTAATTATTGCTAGCTCCATTAGTTGGCGCTTCTTCAGCTCATCTTCACCTTCAGCCTGCAAAAAGGAAATTGAAAGGGAAAACAGTGAGACAAAATAAATGGAATTAAGTATTTTCCATGGAGGATGCTCAATCATAAATGCGCATTGAACAGGTCATCGCATCGTCACTATATCCTAATCGTAAGTACACTTTGTGCATTGCTTTCCCCCCTCATCATCCCATTCCAACCAAACCGTATACCATTTTTTACCATTAGAGGAGATACGAGAAAATCCCAACAACCTCCCCTCCTTTCCCTTTTTCTCCTTATCTGCCCACACTTTTTTTACCATTTATTTGCACATCCACTTACAAACTAAGTGAACTAATACTACTACTACTTCCACAGCCTAAACTATTTCTCTGCTCCACATGCCCCTCCTGACACTCACTAAAAGCGTGCTTGTTTGTCCTCATCCTTTATTCCTCATCATCAAGACTAGACTCGCCATGCGTGAGTGCTGTCGAAGCGAAAGTTTTTGCTCAAATCCAAATGACTTGTGTCATTTACATCAAGATCCTTCTGCTGCTGCTGCTGCTGCTGCTCCAAATGTTAATAACCTGATACTCGAAAAAGTTTTCTGCTCTCGATGTTATTAGCAATTTACAAGGGAAAGGATGGGTCAAACACTTGGTTTTACAAGATTTCCAACTCAACGCTGCCATATTACTTAAATATTTAACAATCCCACATGCTGAAATTCAACCTGTAGTGAAAGGGGTGGTGGTGGGCACGAGCACCAACCAGGCACCAAGACTGCTTCAGTGGTGGTAGTTGGTAGGGAGGGAAGGGAATATCGAGCGAACACGATCCCTATTTTGGACTCTTGTGCAAACTTGCAAAACGGCGTTGTTTGCTCATTTCTCTAATCTCTCATTTCGTTTGTCTAACAATTCTACAGGTAACCTTTTAGGTTAGGTCCAGTTGTTGAGAGCAGGATGAAATGTGAAGGATGAAATGCGTCGCGAGTCTTGTAGGGAGCGAGAGCAAGGACAGGAAAAAAAGTTGAGTTGAGTTGAGAGTTAAAATGAATGATTCTAGCGATTCTGACAAAAAAGGACATCCTCTAGTGGCCCTCGCAGTATAGCACACCCTGATTAATCCAAATTGTTGTTTTTTGCGCATTTCTTCACCAAACCTACCTCCTCCTATCTGGATCCCGTCTAATCCTCCATCTCTCTCTCTCTCTCTCTCTCTTAATCACGATATCTGATATGTGATGTACGAGCAAGGAATTTTTTTATGACTGACATGTCACCACTTCAAATATGTTAACTAACAGACAGCAGCATCATGTCATCCTCTAGTGGCCCTCGCAGTATAGCACACCCTGATTAATCCAAATTGTTGTTTTTTGCGCATTTCTTCACCAAACCTACCTCCTCCTATCTGGATCCTGTCTAATCCTCCATCTCTCTCTCTCTCTCTCTCGCTCTCTCTTAATCACGATATCTGATATGTGATGTACGAGCCCCATCACAAGGAATTTTTTTATGACTGACATGTCACCACTTCAAATATGTTAACTAACAGACAGCAGCATCATGCGGCCTGTGAAGTTGAGCAGTTTCTGTTTTGACTCAAATCCCATTTCAAGAGACTAAAGAGACGGCTAAGCTGCTGCCAGCAGTCCCATTCCGTTATTTGCTCTAGTAAATATACAGAGAGAAATGGATGAGGATTTTCTTTTCGCAGGGGCAATACTTGAATATCTTTATCAGAAAGAAGTAACAAAAAAATTATAGTGAGTGATCGTACTCTTCAAAAAAAACTGTTGTACAGTAGCAGGAGGATGGATATCTGCTAGATAACTTGTTATATGAAACAGACTGCCGACGACGAGGAGAATCTATATGAAGAAATGCCATTTCCATCGTACTCAACTGACAACGACACCACCAACACCACACCATCCAGTCAGCAGCAGAGTGTGTACGCAGTTATACGGTAGTTAGATAAAATATGGATGTTCATCGCTATCCCTATATAGCTCTCTGACAAACATTTCGTTGAAAAGATCAACATGGCAGCTCCTATAATATAGACATATTATAGACGTAGCTAGAAGAGTAATAGGGAAAAACGGTGACGTACCGGAACTAGGAGTTTCTTCACTTCATCCACTGCCCGTTGAAGCTTCATCTTCCCCCGGTTTTCTGTATCCTCCACAGTGATCAGCACATGGAGCTCGTCGTTTAGATGTTCCCAATTTGGTTTGCCCCGATTCTGCTCTTCCTGAAAATGTTCAACCAAAACATATAAATCGTCATAAATCACCCGTCCAAAAAAAAACTGCTTATTATGTTTCGCGAAAAAATAACAGTTTACAGATGAGCGGAAAATGCGCAGCAGGTTTGGGAGCAAGCAAAAGGGGAAGCGGAAAAAGTGCACTTTTTAAAAAGACCTGACAAGCATAATATTATATAGTTCGATATCATATTATATATATGCCACTGTACTACCAACGACGACCAGATAGAACATAATGAGCCTACAGCACAGCACCACAAACATAATACGTATATATATATATTTTAGCGCAATACAAAAAAAACAAATGCTACATGAAAAAAATAAAGATATGATACTTCCGCAATACGCTGCAATAAGCTAGTTGGTTGGTGGTGGTAAAAGGCTAGACAGCACAGGGGAGAAAAAAAAGCTTGTTGGGGATAATATGATTTTTTTTTTTAAGAAAAAGAAGCTGTCTTTCATCACAGCTACTTGTTTTTTGCGGACAGACTCTGGGATTGGTTTACTGAGGAATAGGCTAACGACGACTGAAAGCATGACACAAATTAGTAAACTCTGAAAATGAATATAAGCTCTCTCAACAAATGACAGAAAGATGAGCCAGATCTAATGCTCAAGCACGACAGAGACTGGCATTAATTCTGAGTTTACGACCTGCAAAATCGGATAATGCCCTGGTAAAGAGAACATCATGTGTCTTTTGAGGATACACACGTTAATGTCCCAATACTTTGCATTCCTTCCACTCAAAAATCTCCTTTTCTCCTGTTTTTTTTTCGTTCGTCTAAAACGTGGATGAATTCTAAACGAAGAATCCTAATTGAAACTGGCAAGTGCTACCAGAGCTAGGCTTTGGCAATTCTGAGAGGAAAAAAAAGTGGTGGTGGAGTCGATGACAAAACGAGCGAGGGACTGGGTACACAGTTCAATCAATGTGTAAAACACTATGCAATGCAAGGTGAAGTACAATGCTATATCATGTTGTCCCCTCTCCGTGTGTTCTGTTCCTGTCACTAGTCACGGACGCTAAATGGTGAAACAGCAGCAACACTTTACAATACAACACCAGCGTCAGCCGCAGCAGCAGCAGCAGCATTAGTGTGACTAGAAAGTGTCGAGGTGAAATTTAAGTTAATAGGTATACGCAACATAATATATTTAACTCCTCTATATCAACTTATAAGTATATCGGAGGGAAAACCTTTTAATAATAAATAAATGAACAATTCCGTTTGCAATACAGGGAGAATCAAAAAAGACACAAAATGTCTCGAGGGTATGCAGCATGTAGTGACAGCGACACGTCTCGCTATTCCAAGCAGCCTGCTCCTGACATTTTTCCTCACAAAAGACATCCATGGTTGAAGGCTACAAAGAGCGAAAGTTCAGGATCAGACGGGCAAGTTGCGTTGTTTCCTTATATACAGTATAAAAATTTTTCTCGGGCTGGGGTCCTCCACCCGCCCGCTACTCTGGAATTGGAATGTCGTACACCATATATTTCTTTCTCCCATACAAACTGCTCCAAATACTCTGCTCCACATTAATCAATCGCATTAAAACAAAACAAGTGAATGCCAACTGATGGTGAGTGAGTGAGTGAGCGACGCGCTCTCCACTAACCATTTAATTGGGCCATCAAAGGAACATTTACTTTGTGAAAAATTAGTAGTTCCACGGAGATTACTCTCACGCCCAATATTTAGTACAACTCATCCCTATTTCACATCCACTTTGAGCCGAGGAACCTACCTAAATATATTACTTCCTCGCACTAAACTCTTCTTTTTTTTCTCCTCTGCTAAATCTGCGAGCATTAAGGCATTACTTGTCGCGAAAATATTACACATCCGGATAGAGAGAGAGAAGATGAGTTGGGATTTAAGACTGCACTACTGATCTGGTGTATCTCTCTCTAGCAAGTGCAACAGTACCAGTGGGATGGTAGGCAGAGGGCAGGGCAAAAAAAACATGTTAATATATATCCTCCTCTGTGAAGATCATTCCCGAGTAGTATTTCAAACAAGCTTTTCGTTTCTTCACTTTAAAATTTTCTCTCTGAAAAAGTCACACACGCGTGTGTGTGTGTGTGTGTGCTGCTAGAAAAGAGACAGAGGAATGACTATATTGGGCAAAGCAACTAAAAATAAACTGGTCCGCCATTCTCACTCTCTCCCTCTCTCTCTCTCTCTCACTCTTTAATACAACCGTAAATTTAGTCTAGCAGTTTTTGGCCGCTGACGTAATCTTCACTCTTGTCTTAAAGGTCTCTACTAATGTTCTCCACCCCGGTGGTGACTATATCCCAATAACAAACTCGTGCTCTATGCCGAATCGGATATGAGTTTTCGAAGAAACGTGCTCTCTCTCTCTCCCTCTCTCTCTCTAGTTGCAACTACTTATACACACAAAAATTCTCTTTCTCCTCCGTTTTAAAAAAAAACTTCCAGACGAAACATGATTACAAGTAAAATCCAACTACACAAACCATGCTGTTTATGGAGCCTGTAACCAGAGGCAAAAAACGTGTGTATTTTATATGCATGTAGTAAAGTTACACAAGTTACCTTTCCCATTCTACTTACTACTACTCCTGTGCGTCTAATTCCAAACCAACTAAACTCCTCCACTGACTTCAAATGACAGAGCAGAGGGATCATCGTGAAAATCGTGATCATCATCACCACTCCTATAATATCCTCTTCTCATCATCATCATCATCATCATGAGTTTGGTGGCTTTTTCTTTGCAAAAAAAAACAAAACTCTCTGCCTGCTTGTGTTACGTTACGTTATGGAAGTGAGTGAAGCCGGCGAACAAGGGGAATATCATCGGTAAAGGAAGGATCATCATCATCATCATCTGTGTACACTCACTTCGCGTTCCTCTACCACGCTCATTTATTACCACGCGTTGGAATGGCGAACCAAAAAAGAGTTGTAATAGAAAAAAAAGTTTCTTGTTTAGAGTCTCTGCATGATGTGATGATGCTGCTGATGGGACAGAGCACAACCATATTTTTTTTACAGTTCTCCCTTGAAGTTTCGATGGATTGTAAAAACCGAAGCAAGAAGAAGAAAAAAACCGAACTGCTCCCGTACTCTTCCTTTTTGCTACACCCACACTCTTCCATCACATGTGGAGAACCGAATTGACTCAACGTCCGCCACGACATGATTAACACAGGAGAGCGCGTCTTTATCTTTAACACATGCATATTATGTTCCAATAATACATAACCCCAAAGTCGAGCAGCACTCCTTCTTCTTCCAATTCCAAAACACTGTATACAAAAACCCCTGCAATGCAATGCAAACTAGCGCACTCTCTTCTGACTTTTTCTTTCTATACTTATGTTGGTTCTGGCAACCAAAACGGAAACACGGATATAATGCGTCCTTATGTTTTTCTTCCTGTTGTGCAAAGTCAATTTGGAAATGGCAATGCTCGAGAGCGCCACACTCTTTCAAGAGTCGGAAGACGTACGTGCGATATAAAATATGAGAGAAAGAAACAGAGAGAGAGAGAGAGAGAGAAGGAAAAAACTTTAAGAACAAAATTAAATCAACCCATCTGTTCTCATATATGTTTACGCATTCATTTCTCACTGAATTTTATTTACCCCCTTTCCCAACCCATATATTATACTCAAACATACATACACTCTCTATCCTCTCTGAATCAGTTCTATTTGCATTTGCATTTTATAAGTATATGTGGTGCGCGGCGGCATTGTGGTGGTGGGGTTGGCCTTTTAACCGAAAAAAGTATATTATTATTATTATTACCATTCCCTTTGGGAAACTTATTTCATATATTACAAAAAGGCTCCCTTGTGATTCAAATATGATGTTTTCAAATGTTATGGGGAATGCTGTAGCACTAGCCGGTTTACATGCATCATTCATATCGCTTCGCTAAGCTGGGCGAGAGAGTGTTACAAAGTAGAAGAGAGCGAGAGAGAGAGAGAGAGAGGGAGAGAGGAAACAGTTGCTCCATGTCGTACTTCCGTGAAACCTTTCCAAAAATCAAACAAGATTTGTGGATGTGGCAAGTGCACATTTTTACACACGCTGACTAATATTTGGACCCACACCGTAAAACCACAGGATGCATGGGGGAAAACACTAATAATAATATTATAGATGAGTAATAAAAATGAGGACCAGCATTCTTTTCCTTCTTCTGAGCTCCTCTCATCTCATATATTATATCAATATAGGAGGAAACTTCTTTTACGCAAATTGTTGCGAAAGTGAGTTGCGATGAAAGTTTTAGGTTCGTTCATTCGCTGGAATTGATGGTTGTCGAACGTTGAAAAGTGGTGGGTTTTTTTTGCTACAAGGGAATAAGTTTTTTGAGATCACATTCTCTCCGTCGTTCTCGTCCTGTGTAATAGAATATTTATACTAATTGAAGATGTGTGTGTGTGTAGGGCTGTTATCCGGGTACACAACTTTGTGGTTACTTTGTAGGTTTAGAAGAGGGAAAATATAAGAGGATATATATTGGATGATGATGAGAGTTGGAATAAAAAAAAGAAGCAGAGTCAGTATATTCCAGATACGGCATTTCATCCTTTTTCTTTCAAGTTGGCAACATTTTAAGAGCATTAGCAAGTACTGTGATGATGATGGTGATGTTGTTAATGCTGATAGATTTATCGAAGATGAAAGGTGGCTCTACAATCCACAACCATTCATGCATCTATGTAGATTTTGATGATGATGATGATGATGGGAAGGAAATCTGTAGGGAAAGTTACTGGCTCACTTCATCTCATTAGGAACGTCAACCGAAAAGTTGAGAAAATGCTTTTTGGAAAACAACTCCCAAAGTAATTCCCCACTCCCTAAAGCTTATTCAGCGGATAAAAAAAAGATAGGAACTTCCCACTGCTTCCCAACCGGAGCCATTTCAGCCAAATTTTTTTCCTCCTTTAGCTCCACATCCCATTTTTTGCAAACAAGCTTAAAAAGTCTCAATTCCACAGACTTCCACTTCCTTCCAAATGTGAGGAAAAACGTCAGTCAGTAGGATGAGGAAGAGGAGAGGAGAGGAGCAAGTCAAATATTTGATTGGATCAAAGAAGGTAGGTAGGATGGATGGAACACAACCGGTGGAAGTGGAGTGGAAGCAGAAGTGCGTAGAAAAAAAATATATAAAATAAATTTTTCGTACTAGAAGAGTCACAAGCCATTTTTTATTATCATTTGGACCATATGTCACAAGGGGGATATGGACTGCAATTGAGATAATAATTTTTTCCTCCTTGAAAAAATACACTGACGGATTTAGTTGGATGCGGTGACCGCTTGTGCACATGCCACCCAGCCGGTATTTACATTTTCCAGGCGGAAGGAAGCGACCGTAATATGAATCTTGTTCCAACTTGTGTCTCAAAAATCAAAAATATAACAGTGTGTTAGCTAATACTACTGCACTACCGTGTGTAGCGTGTTTGTGAGCTTTACCGAGATTTTTCTGTTCAATTTCGAGCATATGCTATGTTGGTTGTGTGTGCAACGACTATATAGAGGGATGGGATATATGAGGAGGATGATGATATGATGGTGTGCTCATGTCTTAGAACTTTTTGTAAGAGTAAAAATAGAGATGGATGGAAATTGACTTGGCATGAACTCGTCTTCTTACAAACGCGTTGCACTTCATTTTTCTCTCAGATCAAGGGAAAAAAGCCCAAGTGTTGCTGGTAAATTGAGTGTGTTTTCAGACACACGAACGACGCATATCAGTTGGTGCTTGCTTGCGCTCATCATCCTCATTCCCATGTATCACAGATTTTTTCCACACTAATTCAAACATTTTTGACAGCAAAGTTTACTTTGGCATATTACAGATGAAATGGAAGAAGATGGCAGAATGAGAGGAGAAGGAGGAGGAGGAAGCAATAAAAAATAGTGATGAGAAATTCAAGCCCGGTATATAATGGCAGTTTGGAAAGAAAAACTGGGAAAAGCAAGCTAGATATTATGCACTAGTAAAAAAATGGATAGAGAAGAATATTGAGATTGAGAGGGAAAAAACATATTGAATCTTTAAAAATAAAAAAATATATATATATAGTTTTTTACGTACCTTTTTCTTATCTCGCATTGAGCCTTTCCCTCTAACCATAATTTTGCACCCAGTCTCTTGCTCCAACTGTTTTGCAGTCATTCCTCTTGGCCCTAGTATTCGACCGACGAAGTTGAACTGTTTGGGAACAAAAAACAAAACAAAATTATAGTAGTAGACAAGTGTTTTTTAGTTTTTTAACGACGAACAGGAGCAGAACAGAAACAGGCACTACTACAGACATTCTTCCATTCATCAACAACATCCCAAACATGCAGCACCCTGTTTTTGACTTGAAAAAGTAATTTGTAATGATTAGTTTATCTGTTTGAAGGGGGTGAGCTTAACTTACATCTGGATGTTCCTTAACTGGAACATAGACCTTCTCGGATAGTGTGACTACTGGACCAATAGGTTCGGGAAGTTCAAGGGGTTCTGACTTTGTGCCAGAGAGGTGGAAGAGGTTACCTCGTACACGAGCAATCTCTGAAAAAATCACAGAAACACATCAACAATTTACTTTAAAAGCCATTACATAATTGCATTTGTTTACGTTTTCACATTCCTTTGACATATTTTCATTAATTATTCTAACGAGCTCTTGCTCGTCTTCCCTTTTCTTTCTTTTAAAAGCGTTTTCGAAGCAACGTGCTAAAAAACCCTGTTTCGACATGATCTCATGTCAGAGATTTAATGATTTGATGCACCGTGCCGGATGCCACCACTACTACTACATTACTACAAGCTTAGTTCTTTCTGTGTCGCGAAAAAAAAGAAGAGTTTTACGTTCCGCACAACCAACGAACTGAACAACAACAGTTATCTAGTCTAATTTCTTTAAAAATGCCTTTTCTCTCTAACCCGTTATTAACAAACAACAAAAGGAATTGGAGTCCTCATTAAAATTCGCTTTTGACACCCTTCATCGTTTTAGCATCGAATGGAATAGAGGAACACGGCAGTTCACGTTACGAATTACGACAAAATGTGCGAGTATCTTGGGCTGGGGATTGATAGTGAAATGGGAGTTGACTCTTATACTCCATGCGAATACGACTACACTAATGAATCCCTTGTAAAGAATATCAGTTATTCAGTAGACAAAACAAAATATCATTCACTACTAACTCATCATCATCATGCGTAGCCTTGCATTTGCACCACAACAAATAATGCAAATAATAAAACATCATCATAATATATCCTTTTGGTGTAGTACAACTCACTTTTTCAGCTCTCATTTATGCCTGTCATATGTGAAAAAGAAGAGAAAAAAAACAGTTCAGTTCAGTGCAAAAATCTGTGCACAGTGATGATGATGATGTGAATGCAGAAGCAGTGAGGAAACCAGAATCGAAATGATGAACATGGACATGAGATGCCACCAGGGCAAAGCAATCAACATCAATCATTTAATGAACCTACATTACAAGAAATATCCCCAACCAAAAAAAAAAAATGATCCCCCATTACTCTTTTGAAGGGAAAATACGAGTAAAGTTTTGTGTGTGGAAAAGAGTTCCTTGGAGCAGAACAACGTCTGCTAGCTCCAACCAACCTGTACAATATCTGCTCGATTTCTCTGAAAAACTCCTCCTTTCCTATAACTCCGTCTCTCGACTTTAGTAGCAATGGCTCCAATTAAAATCCGCAATGCATTAGTAATAAAATAAAAATAATAATAACCCAGCCAGCGAGCCCAGCAACAACAACAACACAATCAAAACCCTCTATAACACGTCTATCACAAATAAATCCCCAACCAACTTTATTCCCTTTCGAGACAAAAACGTTAGAGCCTAGCTCCGAGGCGACTATCGACTAACAAAAAAGTGACATGATGAAGGAAAAGTTAGTAGTAGTAGAAAATGTAGGACAAACCCACAATTCTTGTGTTTATCAAGAAAAATTATTATGCAAACCGTGGCGACTGGTGGTGGTGGCAAACTAATAATTAATGAATGACAAAAGAGATGGGGAAAAATTGCGTTCAGTTGGGGCACTTTTTTTTCCTTCTTCTTCTTCTTCTTCTTCTGCAAACACAGTCCTCTGCTCCTGCTCTTTCTCTCACTCAGGTGCACGCAGCCATCATAACTCTTTTGTAACCATTTGGTTGTATAAATACGATTTATGTTTGACGCTCATGATGGCTACATGACTTTGCTCAACTTTATTATTATTATTACTCCTGTAGTAGTAGTACCACCACACCGTGTCATTACCGCTGACAGAGGGATCGACACCCTAGATTCGAAGCAGAGATATGATGACTCTCTCTCTCTCTCTCTCTCTCGTGTCGTCGTTTTCCGACTTGGGAGTTGAAATACTAATGAAGATGTTTGATGCGTTGTATATAATGCTTACTAGCAACTAGCTTAGTAGTTTATAGAGAGATGAGGTGAGAGACTAGAGTCACTAATTTCTTTGCAATTAATTTGTTAGCTGCAATTAGTAGTTTGTCGGGGCCGGAGATATAGGGACATTTTGTTTTGACTGAGGCTGGAGGCAGTGCAGCCTAGAAAAGTTTACGTAAGCACCCCCAAGGGACTACAGCGATAAGGTTGATGTGAGTGAGTGAGCTCTTTTCGTTTCGTACCTCCAAAACTTGAATTCATTTTACAAAAAAGTGATGCCTTTTTTGGGTATCTGAAATCCAAGTGTCAAACACTGACACTTTTTTAACTACTGAGTTTCTGAGCCAGCAGTCTTTTTCTTCTTGGTCTCAACAAGTAGCAGTTGCAGCAACTGGGTAAGATGGCATGCATGAAATTCCCGTGTAAAAAGTGTGTGACAGGAGTGGAGTAATGGAGTAGCCGCCTGCCCAAGAAGATTATTCTAGTTTATTTATGAGAAAAGGCCAGCAGTGTCCCGAACATTGGATTATATCAACCACCACTTTGTAGTTAGGTATCCTAAATACACACTGCGTGAATGTTTTTTGGTAGCTCGTAACAAACATGACAAGCTTGCAGCGCTACTGGATTCGGATTAACTATAACTTAATTTCATTCGCTCAGCCAACCGTCGCATAACTAAACAGTCCCACTCAGCCCATTGTATTTTCCACGGAGTTGTGCACACGAAGTGGTGTTGGTGGTGGTGCTATGTAGTCACCACTTGATCACATCATCATCATCATCATCATCGCGCTGGAGCCTTGCTCTTATTTACTTTCCTATTATGCATTAGTCATGGACGATTGTCTGATATGATTCACAATTAATTGGGAGAAAAGGGAATGCATATCACTCAGCTCATTCACTCATTCATTCAATTACGGGCCCAACACCACCACTTCAACTTCAACTCTGAAGAGGATGAGTGAGGGAGAGAGAAGGGGTGAAAAGTCAACCAAATGGAATAATAATTTGCGGTCTGCTTTATATATGTCGTTTTTAACAAGTAAAAGTACTCGTGCATGAATTGGGGGTATTTGCTACAAACCAAATAATCCGATTTTATACACCATTGTTTGATCACAAGTAGTAGCAAGGTTTGACTATACGCTCCGCTTAATGCAACATCAAATTTTGGCTTCGTGTCCGAGCCCGAAAATCAAACCGCATTCATTTGGTTTTAAATAAAAGCCATAATCTGCACAAGATTCGGGATGGGGTGTTTCGCAGAAATCCGCCATAATCCTGTAATTTGAGCAGACTTCCTCATACAACATCCAATTTCACTTGGGTTTCCAGCACTCCGCATTTCCCACTTGGACCGAAACTGAGTGAGTGAGTGTGTGCTCATCCTTCCTTTTCTCCGCAGTGCACGCCACGCAAGGCACAGCGAAACCGATCCTTGTCGCAATGTAACATAAAGAGGTAATCTAATAGTTCACGCATATATCATGTTTCACAGAACGCGCCAGACTTGCAAAACCCTTTCCCCCCCAAAAAATAACTTTCATTCATAATGGATTCTTATCACATAAGGAATTACATGAATTTTTCCTCCTTTTTATTAACACTGTGTGAGTGCATTTTGGAAGGTGTGACCTCCGACCCAACTTTTAATTAATGCAGCGAGTCAGAGTCACATACCTATACACACATCTCTCACAGCTCGCTCCGCATGTTTCCGAGAAAAACAAGTGTAGCATGGCAGTTTCTCAACCTATAAAACGCTGAGAGCAAATTGTATGCTTTCATAGCCAAAAATCCCAGTCATTGTAATTAATTACAGGGGCAGTTCTCCCCAACTCAGCCGCCGCCACCATCAGTGCAATACGATGTTGGGAAATTTATGTGGAACCCACCACGAGCGAGCCTCGAAGCTCAGCTAAAGTATCATCTCACATGGTCTCGCCGTACGTGTGTGTGTGTGTGTGGTGACTGGTGACCACTATCTTATCTCGTGTTTTTTTTTCTTCTTCCCGTTTTTTTTCTCTCTCTCGCCTCGCATCTCCAACCAAGCCTGTTGGAAACATGGTGGAAGTGGGCAATCGGTCGTGAAAAGAGGGAATGTAATCCTGTTCCAGGGATATCTATTAGTGGGAGAATGAGAGGAGGCGAGCGAGGTGAAATATACACAGACACACGCTTTTCCCTCCGGCTTTAGATTCGCCATTTGGAGTGACCAATTCCCGGACAGCCCGCATATCCCTGTCATAAAATATCATGAAAACCCAGCCAACCTTGGCTAATGGATGGATAGATGTTCCAAGGATGAAATTAAAGGATAAAGACTCCATCCCCACATTTTACTTACCTATATACAAAACCTAGCAGCTAAGCTACCACCTTTTGGCGGTGATGGTCATACCTTAAAAGTTAGTGGAAAACAGGATGATGATGATGATGATGACACTTTTTTTCTATTCCTAGTGGAATAAAGAGTGAGTGCTGCAACGGCGGTGGTGGTGGTCAACAACGGTGTACTAAAATGGACTAAATTCCACCACCACCACCACCTCCGTATCCACCATTTCATTCAATCCATAATGAGTACCGGCTTACTTAGTAGCTGAGTTGTAAGTAAAAGTATCCTCTATGGGAGTTGACAATGAAGCACGACGCGACGCTGGGCGAGATAGAGAGAGAACAAGCGTAAAAAGATACTTGCTATTTACTACATTACCAACTCAACGACAGCGACAGATGGTCAAACTCCCCTAATAGGTTAAAAGATTAGCGTCAACCACACACGCTCGCAATTCACATTTACTGTGACTGTGGCTGCTATATGCTCCTGCCCCTGCTCTCTCTGTGACGATCAACTTTTTTTAACAAAAAGCTTTCCATGAATCATGAGTTGAGTTGAGAGAGTAGTGACCAGAGAGTGACCACCAATTGGAGTAGTGAATGTTGGAAACGACTTGCATTTCATTCCTGTTCATCGCCGCCCGTTGCCGTCCATCCATATCGCCTAGCAAAAAGGACATATCACTTATACCACGCCATAATAATCATCATCATAGGGCGAACGACGAGCAACTCATCAATTACAACATATATATAACCATTCTACCCCTCTCACTCAATCCCCTTCTTCTTCTTCTTTCCCTTTTGTTCCCAGTCTCAACTTTCAACCTCATGGCTATCAAGGCAAGTAAAAATGATGACTGGATCAGGACTTATTTGGTCAGAAATATGGAGACGAGAGAAAAAATCCTGTTCGCCCGCGACTCAATTCACAGCATGCCATGCCTCAGTAGAGAGAGAGAGAGAGAGAAGATAAACGGTTGAGGTCTAGAATTCTTCATTTCTCCTTTTAGGCAAACGTAATAGGAAAAAGTTTAGAGTAACTATTTGTCTAGAGCGAGAGGAGAGAGTACATGACTTCCATTCTGGTTCTTCTCGAACAACCATTTCACCTCGTCGTTCTCAGACTTCACCAGAAGCAGCTAGTCTACATCATCATTGAAATCAAGGCGAAACTATATAATGACAACGAAAAGTCAATAGCTTTTCTCTGGCAATAGGTAATTTCTTCTTTTTTTTCTTCTCAAGCCAGGCCAGCCCGTCAGGCCAAACTCAAAGCCACTCTTGACTACAAACTACCTAATACAATAGAGAAGAAAACCGTGTTTTTGTTCATGCTGTTCCACCCACGCACATTTCCTTCTTTAAGAAAACACGTTACAACACATTACAGCCCATTTAAATGGCTCACTTTACCCACAAGCCAGCCCATTTTCATGCTGCGTCTCCCCTAATTCCTCCGCCACCAGGATGATTGTAATACTAACTAAGCCTTATAATAATATAATTTTTTGACTTAAGCCAAAAATGAGAAACGGATAAATATTACACTAATCAAAAACTCGTATATTATAGCAACATGTACACGCAAATACGGGAATTATATGAAAATCCTCTCTGTTCTCCAATCCTCCGTTCTTCTTGTCCTTAACTCATAAAGGCATATAAGTAATCCCCCTTTCAGCCAAATGATGACCAATAATAAATTTTTGCTGAGGAATAAGACAAACCACAACAAAGAGCTCATGCGGAGAGTGCTGCACATACATGGTCGGGCTAAGTCTGTCTTTTAACATTGCTAATTTATCAACCACATCATATTCTCCCCACTTGAGTGAAACAGCAAGCAAAAAGAAACAACATTCTCATCATCAGTCGGTCGGTAACGTTCTATATATGTCCCGGCAAAGAAGTGGACCTCAAGCGTTGAACATCCGCCGCCGCCGCCGTTTGCATTCTCCTGTTGTTTTTCTTGCCTCCTCCTTTGAAGACGAGAATAAGAAACCAAGAGGAGAAACGAAACCAAAGACGATCCATCTTCTTTCTTCTCATCTTCTGTGTCTTCTCTGGTGTTTTCGTCGTCAAAAGGTGTGAGTGAGATCACCACCCTTCACCCTTGCATTTTCGGCAAAGATGCAGTAGGTGGGATTTTTCGACTCGACGACTCGAAAAAAAACAAAACATTTTTCTCTCCGATAGTAGTCTAGATACTTATATGTGTGCGTGTATACCTACGTGCATCCTATGAATCTGTTAGCAAGTAGGATGCCGATGACGAAAGGAGCAAATAAGCCACCAACCAATTCATCTCTATCAAACGTATTGGCTCGTCATTTAGGTTGTGGTGTGGGATTCCTCTCCGTTGGATCTCGAGAAGAAGAAAGCATGAGCACTATCCGTTTATTGCTTCAATTAAGAGGCTCTGCAGTTTGCTTAAACATTCGAGAGAGAGAAACTTTTGTAGGTAATGGCTCTTTTTACTCAAGCAATCGCCCTGCGTAGGCTAGTAAATTCAATTCTTCTTATTATTAACTAAACATCATTTTTTGTGCTCTAAACAATGTGTGCTTACAAAAACGTTAGAATATACCTATATACGTCTTCTTCACACACGTCTGTGAGCGAGCAGTGAGCAGAGAAGTGCTCACCTCGTCTCTGATTACAGTTTCATTTGTTATGATGGATATTCAAATGTAGCCCAGCCTACACACGTTTTTTCATCTTCTACTCAAGATAGTGATTCCTGCGATGATAATAGCATTTTACATTATTACCTACAACTGCGCGCAGTAAAACGTGAACACCCAGTGCACAATTGGAAAATATGTTGATCTGCGATGATGTTAGTTATGTGCATTCAGACAACGAGCTAGGTACACACGACGGAGAGTATCCTATACGATATGACGACGATGAGCTCACTATTATTATTCATCCATCCTGATTGAATTCAGCGTATTTACCTGTCCCTTTTCACACAACTTCTACCACCACCACTACTCCTGCTCCTACTGTAACAAGTTATAATATGGTTATAGTCATATTATATGCCATATAAGCGCCGTCGTCCCCGTCCGCGTCCATCCATTTTCTGGGTAGCACATGAGACAATCAGACAATCCGCTACTAAAACTCTTAATCTCTCCTTCCCCTGTCACTCTACTCACATGGAAATGGATGAGAATGGAAATTCCATGTGAAAATACCCTAGAGGGCACATTTCCCTCCGACTTGATTCAAGATTTCCGAACATTTTCCGGAAAAGTTGTGCCAGATGGAGGGGACTTTGGGCTAGACCAGAAGACGCATAATATATAATATCTATTGCAGAAGAAGAAGTAAAAAGAGTAACGCAACAACAACAACTTCACTATATTACTTGCAGAGCAAGTTGGGCAAGTATACTAATGCAGTAGTAGTAGTACGTACGCAGCGGAGATGGTAATAGCGAGAGCGAGTAAGTATATATGGGGAAATGAAATGAATGATACCGCGTGCGTGGGCACTTGCTTTCTGGCACCACACCACAAGAAGATTTTGCTTACTTGCTCGCTCTCTACTCACTTACTCATTACTACAGATCTTTGAAAACAAGACAACTTTGTCGTAGTATCGCGTATGTATATAGACTCCTTTTCCATTCTTATAAAAAACATTTTATACCTATACCAGCTGAACATTCGAGGATTAGGTGGTTCGCTCGCTCTCGCTCTAACAGTAAGAATGTATGTGCGTCTGAGAGACTACGATAACAGTTTGGCGTCTTGGGCTCTCTCTGCTGCTCCTGCTTCCTATTGAACATCTGAGAATGCTCATTCCGTCCCCACCAAAAAGCAACTTTGTAATAATAATAATGGTAATAATAACAATGTAATAATAAATGCAACAAGGAACGACAACTCGGAAAAAAATGTACTTATACCTATTCCGTTTGTATAACAGTCGCGGCAATGGGATATATATTATAATATGCAGCCTCACGCCAAGATTATTACAGCCTTTTTCTTAATGTTTCTGAATTGAGCAAGTTAAAAACGTTACGCCCAACTTAGCCATGGGAAGGCGCAGAGAGCAAAAGAGCAACAAAGTAGAAGAGAATTAGAAAAATTGTTTCGTTTTTTCACCCTTTGCGCCCAATATGTACTTTTGAAATTATACACAACTCTTTTTTTCTTGCTTATAAATTTTTGCATTTTGCTCTCTCCTCTCCTCTGCACTGCTGTAACTTATGGGATGCAGCTGATGGTTTACGGATACATGCAGAAGAGGAGAGGGAAACGCCATATGTGTTCCCAATGTAATAATTTTTCCTTACTTCCACTTCGAGTCGCGTAAAAGAGTTCCAAACTCAGCTAAATGGCGGGGCCTATCCTGTCGCCAACAGTCATATATGAGCCCCAGCAGACTCTTTAAAAGCTGAGCCGGTTGCGTTATTTCACGAAATGAACAAGAAGATGCAGAGAGGAAAGAGACCACTCGCCAAAGAAAACGTTGATGAAGAAAAAATAATATGCTGAGAGAGGAGCGGGGAGAGAAGAGAGAGAGAGCAACAACTTCCATGAAAATAACCGACCCAAAAAGCTCGCCCACTTCCACATCTTCAAAGTACATTCTCCTCTCTCTCTCTCTCTCCTCTCTCTCTCTCTAACCATCCACTTCAACTTTTCAATCCCAAGAATACGAAGAACACACCATATGAAATTTGTTTTTTTATTCTTAACTCTTCCCTCTCATTTTTTTAAAGAAAAAAACTTCGGATCAAATTGAAGTATGCGTCTTTGCATTAATATATTAAACATGAAGTATGAAACTGTCGTGGTCCCAAAAAAATAATAATAAATCCGGTTGGCAACTAAAAATATTTTGTGGAAAGAGGACACGGGCGGAGAGGACAGGGTAAGTAAGTACACCAATATATACTATATAGCTTTTGGATTACTTCCTTAACATTTTTTTTCAAGAAAAATGTTCACCCAAAAACCCCAAGATATGAGCATGTTTTCCATCATATTTATTTCTAGCCCGCACGTAACATGACTTTGTACGACGTACTCCGTATGGTTCGGGAAGGAAAAAGTGACCGTGTTGATGCATGAAAATTCATTTATGGCGAGCGAGCCAGAAACAACATACCTACTAGATTAAATGGTAAGCTTGCTTGTGCATGAAGCACTGCTCTTATTCAAGCCTTTGAATTTCTCTGACATTAAAATCCCCAGTAGTTCCAAAAAAGTCGTGTCGTGGTGGCTAGAACTATTAGATTTAGATTGGAAGTAGCATGTATTTTGATTTGAGTTGAGGAGTAGTGAAGCCTTTAATTCGAGAGAAAAGTCATGCCAGTCGTACATTAAGTTCATAAACATGTTGCTCCGCAGATAAAAAAAAATACCCAACTCTTATCAACAAAATTCCACATTTTAATACCTACCATTGCCGTCGTGCTTTACAAAATATGCGTGGCTGCATGCAGTTCCGGTATGAGAATGCCTACCTGCTGCACTCCACCTTCTCCTCCAGTAGTAGTAGGAACAAGTTTTTTTTTTCTCCCTAATGTGATTCATAAAGTAAATAGGTATTCTACCGCTGCTGCAACTTCCTGGCTAACGAACCGTTTAACTTGTAAAATATACATATTGTTCGAATTATAATGCACAAGTTGTATGCGTATAATATGAGTTTTCAGCAGTATTTCACTACTGGAGGCGTAAAACCGGGAAGGAAGCAAGAAGCAAGCACTGCATGGTAGGCTCACGACGTAGGCATTAAAACGAGCAAAAAAATATCTCCTTTTCTCCTGAACTGACTGAACGTGTTGAAAAGAGCAAGTTACAAAAGTCCCACTTGCTTCATCATTCAACCCTCTTTCGCTACTGAACGAACACGGCAGCTGGGAAAGCCGCTACTGCTGCAGTCGAAGACGACGAGACGAGAGACTCAAGCTCAGGGTAGCAGTATTTCACTACTGGAGGCGTAAAACCGGGAAGGAAGCAAGAAGCAAGCACTGCATGGTAGGCTCACGACGTAGGCATTAAAACGAGCAAAAAATATCTCCTTTTCTCCTGAACTGACTGAACGTGTTGAAAAGAGCAAGTTACAAAAGTTCCACTTGCTCCATCATTCAACCCTCTTTTCGCTACTGAACGAACACGGCAGCTGGGAAAGCCGCTACTGCTGTAGTCGAAGACGACGAGACGAGAGACTCAAGCTCAGGGGCTAACCAGCTACCGTGTAGTTGTTTTTTTTGCTACCGCGTCGTCTTTCTAAATTCACCAAGTTCCCCTTCCTTTCAATCCCTGGACAGAAAAAAGTAAATTTCCTCTTTTGTATTCATCCAATTCAACTCGCCTCCCTATTGTCTCCCAAACTGCTTGCCTCCTTAAATTTTTAATCAGAGTGAGCAAAGCAAAAGCCCTTCTTCTTGCGAGCTAATCAAAGCCTAATCATGTTCTCATATGATAACAATCTTCCAATCTTTGTTCTGCAATCCTTGTTTCCTAAAGTGAGTGTGTGTGTGGATGTGTATGTGCATTTCTATGGGACATATCACGTCATTGTCGTTCTTATTCCAACTTTTTTTCTCACTTTGGAAATAACGTAGGATGCTGAAGTCATGTTCTCTTTGAGCTAAAACCAATCTACCTACGACGAAGCTCTTACTCTCTCTCTCTCTCTCTCCGTCTATGTCTCTCTCGCTCTGCTGGGTTGCTGCAAAACATCAAACTAATTTATTTCAAACGTTTAAACTACTCGAGAAATTCAAGATGATTACTTTTTTGAGTGTAAAATTGTCTATGACTCAATCACAACTCAAACTCAACTCATCCCAGCCCAATTGAATAATCTCGGATTAGCACAGTGCTACTCCCCATTTTTTTTACATATTGAATCATCTCAGGAGGACGAGAAGGACGGACGGACGACACACAGGCTGATGATTGTGATGATGAATGCGTAGGTATTAAAGTAGGAATATATATTTGTCTTGTGAGGAATGCTCTTGGCGTTCTGACGTGTGTTGCCCACAAAACCCCATGTCTTACATGAGTCTCAAGAGGAGGATGTCGTGTCATGAACTCTCATTAAAATAATATGCTAATTTTGCCTTCGTATTCAAACACTCGATCTGCACACACTAGTTCTATCTGGTCGATAGCGAGAGAGAGGGAGAGAGAGAGAGAGAAAAACCTCAACTATATCCATATGCATAATTTTTCCAGTAGGTGTAAAGAGCGACTCCACCAAATTTCATTGACCATTCCCTTTATTATTTTTATTATTTTTCTCCTTCATCGCACAGTTCGGCGGAACAATGGCCAATGATGATTCGTTGCGCATTGTAGTAAAAAAAAGTGCATTATTCAATTGTGGAGAAGAATGGGAAAATGGAAAATGGCGACGCTGGCGCTGGGCTGAGGAGAAGAAGTGACGCAAAGGCAAGCAGCATCAGTCAATTTTACTCAAGTCTGCCTGATCATATCATTAATGTCAAATAACCATCATCAACTTGAAATCAAGGCAAATAAGGCGAACAACGCATAAATGCGCTTGTAGAACAAGGGGGTGCAATGTGTTTTGCTTTTTTGTTCTTCTTCTGTTTGCTTGCCCATATATACTCCTTTTTCCTTTGCCAAGAAACTGCCGATAGGAAATGTTCGAAGGGGTGCAAGAAGAGAGCACTACCCACTACCCACACGCAATACAAGATACAAGGGGATTTTTTGCTGTGCCACATTGTACACAAGGAAAGGAACAGAGAATCGAGCAGAGAGTTTGACAGATCAAATCCAAATAACGATCAGTTGATACATGGGGTTGATAAAAATGATTTTTTTTGTTATATACATTTTGCCGTGTCGTCACTCCCTGTTACACTCAATGTTTTTCTAGCTCTTCGAGAGAGAGAGAGAGAGATTTTCTCTCTTGTTGTTACAAGCAATAAAAAACAAGTGCACAGAATCTATTAGACCCGCAATAAAGAATAAGAGTTGAAAAATTCAAATCTCATTTTGTGATGAAACCTAATCTCGTCAATCATCCTGGCAAGTGGAAAAAAGTCATTTTTGTCAGGCTCCCCTCGCGAAACACTACTACGCAATCCTCATGCATACTCCACAAATGAATTACAATTTAAAATGACTCAATTCCAATTCAGATATTAATAAGATTACGAGGATGTTGGTGTTGGCACACATGACATAACTGTGTGGGGACTCGACAGTAGAAAAGTTAACAGAACGTAAAGTGATTATGCTGAAGTCGTCGTACAGGTGAAGAAACTATCATTAAATAATCCAAGTTTCCAACTTACTATCTCATTTATTCATCATATCATCATCATCCTTTCATGTAGTCCTCCCTGCTTTGCTAATCTTGAAAAATTTAAATTGTTGATGGACTACAACCTCTCCGCCGCCCCTCATCTCCCCCTTTTTAACATGACATAATTATTTGGGATAATAAAAGAACGGAAAACAAAAATTCTCATTTTCTTAATCTTTGAAGGAAACCCCATTACGAGTGATTATAGCAAGTGAAGTGCTAAAACTATATTGCATCTCCCTGCGAGGGGGGATAAGATTACGCCATCAATTTCGTCTTCTCGTCTTCTTGTTCCTCATCATCATCGTCGTCATCATCTTCATATCACCATCATGCAATCTTCGCCCATGTTAAATACCACGTTACCACCACCATCATAATAATAATCATAATATTCATATTCAATCTACTTTTCGTACCACGCTGGCGCTCAGGTACACAAACACAATAAGTGGCAACGGCAACAACGCCAACACCACCACCAGTCCCATCTTCTTTCTTCTTTTTTCATTTTGTGCTTGCTTCCTTCTCCTCAAGCAAAATGAATAAATAATGATGAATGACAAGTGATATTTTTCCTTGTTGATTTCCAACTGATGATGGACAAGACAGGAAAAGGAAAAAAGAGTAGCACTCAACACAACGTCGTTGAGATACTAGGTATATACCCTGTCAAAAATAATTTAACATTGTTTCAACCTCTCTCTCTCTCTCTCTTTCTCTCTTTCAAAGGGAACGACACAGATCGTTCTAATGAACGCCCTAGCACAATTAAATTATAGTTGCACGGTAGCTACAAAATTAGGACTCTGCGAGTGATGGATATATACATACATTCATTCAAGATTTTCTTCATATAGTGCCATAGTGCCACCACTTTTGAGCTTATTAGTATATTTAGTCAAGGAGCTCATGCTCGTAGTGTGAAGGAAGGAGATCGAGCTTTTAGGCATTATTTGTGAACTTTTGTCTGCTCTGCTCCTTGTCTTGTCTTATCTTTAAATTCTCTTGTTTCATTACTCGCCATCACTTTGGTTGGGCTCACATCAGTGGTGGTGGTTGGTGGTTCGCGTTGGCAAAAAAAGTAAGTTCCTATATAACATTAGCATGACATGACAGAGTGAAATGGCTGGATGGCTCAAGAGAGGATCTTTGAGCTTGGCTACATTTTATAGAGCCCCTTTATCATTTATAATAACATGATTGTGCTTTCAAACTGGGCTATATCTACTCCCTCGCTCACTTCACTTAGTCGAGACAAATGGACAATGAGCTAATTTCAATTTAAATGAGAAAAGGGAAAGAAGAAGAAGAAGAAGAGTTGGCCTGCCACACTGAAAACACAAAAGTTTTCACGAAAAACGGGATGATGGGGAGAGAATGAGGAAGGAAAGGATAATCATTTCGTTCTTTATCTTCCGCTTCCCTCCTCGGAAGGAAAATATCCATGTGAATCGAGAGAGAGAGAGAGAGAGAGAAAAGAGATGGGGATCCCACTTGCTTTCACGTCACTCTCACTTTGATATCTATCTCCTTCACAAAAGGACATCCAGGTTATATACAGATTACAGTAGAAGGGCACCTATAAGTTAAGTGGACCATAGCACCTACGTGCCTAACCTCCTCCTCTCACATCACATCGGATGTCGTGCTATATGGCCCGAAAGTAACGTCTTTCTGTAGATATTTGATCTACGAGCACAAAAAGCGGAGCCACCACCGCATTCCTTAAGTGACTCTGCAGTGGGAGCCTATTATAATAGCTTTTACAAAAAAACACAGAAAAAGAAAACTTGGCTCCGGCTCAGCTACGCAAACAAGGGGGAGAGAAGAAATGGAGGGTGATAAGCATGATCAAATGATCATCTCATCTCAAATATGACGGAAACCAAAGCTCTTCTGAATTCTTCAACTCGATTATATGTACTACAACAAGGAGGACAGGACAAGCCTCCTTGTTCGAATTCCAGCTGAAGGGAGATGAGCATGAGGAAGGAATGATATATATGTACACGACGACGATTATACTATCATAAACATAACCTCCCCTCCATGAATAGATATGTCCGAAAAGTAGTAATGTAAAATGTAATGTAATGTAAACGACAAACCCTGCATGGTAGGGCTGGTTGCTGGTATAGTGCTCCTGGCAGGAAGGCAGCATAACCGAGAAAGAACCCGGCCAAAAAGCTTTTGGGTTATGTCATTCACGTCGCCGACGTGCAGAGTTCCATACAAAACTTCCTTTAACGTGCTATCCCACTTCCTTCCGACCACGACCACTTCAGGGCAAGCCATCACAGAGCGATACAACTAGGCCTTTTTACCTCCTCTTAAAACCATGGCACATGGCACAAAAGAGGAAACAGTGGTGGGGGCAAAAAAAACATCAAGAGCAAAAAAAAAGTATATGGCATGTTCATGAAAGAAGAAAGAAACATTGCTCTGCTACTACTACTCCTGGAATTACTTTTAACTGGCTAAAGAAGCTTGTTTTATGAAAGGACCTTGTAATGCCTTATTGGCACTTCACATGACCTAAACTAACTACACACAGACAGACACACTCACACTATATATATGTACAGCTCAGAGTTGCAAATGGAGCTATGGTATTCGTCGTTTTTATAGAGAAAACATGGAATCTCTCTCCTTTTATATATATTTTTGCTCTCTCTCTCTCTCTCTCAACTCAAGCCAGTTTTTCCCCGTCTCTCCTCTCAAGATTCCATCCAACTGTGAATTGTGAGCTTACCAAGGAATCTCGCCTGGAAGGAAGGCGTCGTAGTAATGGGCTAAGTATTTGTATTTTCTATTCCTACCAGACAAGGAGACTTTGACATAAACGTGCAATATGAAGTCTCTCCGCGTACCCCAGACTGCATGGAACAAACAAGCTGAAGAAAAAAAACCATGTATCACCATTTCACTCTCTCTCTCTCTCTCTCTCTAGAGTTGCAGTTGCTGCAATCCATTTTACAGACTGAAACCGAAACACACAACATATTATATAACAAGCAAGAAAGACAGAATCATATACTAGCTCTCTCTCTCTCAATTTTTTTTCTTCCTCTTTCTCCCTCCTACACCCCATAATAATACGACGAGAGTGCATATAATGTGCGCGCAAAAGTTGCACTACTGACTACTACTCCTTGACTAACATGGAATAATAGCCATGAAACATGGAAACAGGGTCTGATTTTTACAACCATATTAGTTTCTTCCTGTTCGCTGGAGCAACACACACCCGCGCGCGGAGAAGGAGGCACACGCTGAAGTTAAAACAGTGAAAGAAGAAGAATATATAGAGTCCGTGTGTGTCGGTTTCAATATTATCCAATTTTACTTCTCTCCACGCTCTACATTCTCACTTTTATGCGGGGACACATGGTAAGTAAAAAAAAGAAAAAGTAAAAAAAAATGCCAGATAGAGGAATAGTAGCAAGTAGCAAGCACAAAAGTTGAGAGCACACATTCTTTCTCCTCACATAATATTCTAGCTGGGCAAGAATGTGTACCTTGGAAAGCAAAAGTCCGTACACAGACACACACACTCATACACACCAATTCTCCACCCCATTGCCACTCTCCAAGATCTTTGGAATGGAAGGAGAGGAGAACAGTCAATATAGAAATTAAACTGGTGCTCCATGCCCCGCACTCGGGAGAGGAAGAGGAAGTAGGAGAGAAAACCCGTACTTTATGGAGGAGGTAGTAAGTAGTGGCGCAGCGAAACCCAGCAATGCTACTATTTTCCCCCTTCTTCTTTAAAGTTGCAATCTTTTTGGTTAAAAGTTGGTAGACAGTCAAAAGTGGCCTTCTTCTCCCATATTTCCCAGGATAGAAAAAAAAACCTTCTCGCTACCCTTTTCACGCCAGCCAGCCATAGTCCAGACTGGATGTGTATAGTTTGCATTTAGGGCTTACCTACCATTTCCAACTTTTTATATTTCTTAATAATTTCTGCTTGTGTAATGGTAATGTGGTGGAAAATGGGAGATATAATCTATGCACGTATCACGAAGAATATGAATGGAAAGTAAATCTCACTCTCTATCGGAAAGAGTAGTACGTATACCTACCTATATACATATATGCCGCATGCAACTTTTCCCCGTCTGCTGTTCCACTTCCTCCCTATTTTTTTATTCCTTCTCTTTTCCTCTTTCTCCCTCTCTCCTTGTGAGAATCTTTCAGACATGTGAGAACACACCTTTAGCAGCTCACTGAAAATCGTTTCACCATTCCTAGAATCGACTTGGCAAAAACTCCAGCAGGCTTGCTAATCTTGCTCAAGAATCGTCTATCGAGGTGGGGTGGAGGCACTAAAAACGTGTATAAGGAGGAAAAGGTTCCTGAGCTGCTGCTGCTGCTACTACTACTACTACGACTGCTGGTTGCATGTGATGTTTATTGCCAACTTTCACAGTCATAAAAGGACATGATTTCATATTAAGAAAGAGAGCAAAAAGAAGAAGAATGGTGGTGGTAAGGTGCTGGTGATGGTGAGGCTAATAGGAGAGCATTCAAGGAAAAGGCTCAATTACAAAGTCTTCCACGACAATTCATACTAATATTAGCCATAAAGCTATAAGTTATTTCGAATTGCAGGGATTAGTTCGACATTAAATTCTCAGGGCACAAGTGACGCAGTCCTTAAAAAGCAAAAAGATTTAAAAAAATACAGAGGACACCTAGTCCACTAGCGCAAAAGTTGGACAGAAACTAAATTCCTCCTACACACAGCTATCTATACCTATATGTATTATGTTACCAACTTCCATTCCCTAAGTTATAAGGTGTAGTAGAGATTAGATGAGTAGTGTGTATCCCACACGATTCAAACTTAATCTCTCAAATCTGAGTCTTCTCTCTCTCTCTCTCTCTCTCTCTTAGGACACCTAGTCCACTAGCGCAAAAGTTGGACAGAAACTAAATTCCTACTACACACAGCTATATACCTATATGTACTATGTTACCAACTTCCATTCCCTAAGTTATAAGGTGTAGTAGAGATGAGATGAGTAGTGTGTATCCCACACGATTCAAACTTAATCTCTCAAATCTGAGTCTTCTCTCTCTCTCTCTCTCTCTCTCTAGAAAGAGCCATCAGTTATATTTGTGCACAATAAACCGATTATCCCCTTCGCTCGCTTTCATTCAGCCCCTCACTGTCAGTGTTTACATTCTCTACTAGCCACACAGATTAGCAACTCTCCAACTCCCTCCTTATTGCCAAGGATGAAAACTAATATAAACAAAGTAATGACAATATAATAGAATCGCATCGCAGTTGACTCGTTTTCCTTCCTCAGCCGAGAGTGCCGAGAGAGTTGTGTTGTGTGTACACTTGAATGAATGACGGGATAAAAGAGAGGGATGGAGAGCTAAAAGCGTTAACTACGGTTCGCTGGTCTAGATTATAACAACTCTAAAAGTATAAGCTCGCAGATTCATTCTTGATAAGAGGAGCTCCAATTCAGAGCCCGTTTACCACACCATGTGTGTCTATTAAAATCTTGTATCGTATTCATAACCGTGAAACATAAATATAACAACATTTGATGATGAGAATAAGTTCTTCTTGCAGTGCAGTAGTGTCTATCTATCTACCTCCCCCATTTTCATTCCCAGAGAAAACACACACTCACAAACATACACATTGTATGTCAAAATTAAACGAGCGTAAGCAGGGATTTAAATGCACAATAAAATGCGTATGTACCGACCAGCCTCCACTTGTTCACAGTCGTGTATTGGCATTTCCTTTACCTTTTTTACGTTAGTTTCATGACTTCATTTACAATTCTTCAAAATTCTTCGAGTGTTCGAGAAATTATATATCCCACCATCCTATTGTTCTCTCCCCTATAACGCATGTGTCTTCGTTTTCCTTTTTTTTTATCTCCCCATTATAAAACCCATTTTAAAATAGAGCTACACATCCAAAATGATTTTTTTGACGCGACAAAAAAATAGCTAAAATCTTGAGAAAATATGGGTTTAGCGCGCAATGCTAATAAAAATTATAACAATTGGAGAGTGAAAAAATGCATATTATAGTTTTGCTGTTGTTGATCCGTGAGAAATTGGCACGCTAGTTAGTGCTGCTGCTGCTGCATATCAAAAACCTCAACTGCATCTCCACTTTCTCCTCTCCTTCTTCCTCCGCCGCATCCCCTCATCATAGTGCAATTTTTGTCGGAATCATAATATTCAAAATATATAGAATGGCTCCGAGTCGGTCGGCACGGCAGTGCAGTAAAAAAGGCTTTTTACTCCCACCCTCCACACATTTCCCCTCCTTTTGTTGTACAAGGTTAGTGCAGTGGAATGAATACAAAAGGAATATATATAAAATTTAAAGGTTTTGTGAGAGCCACCACAACTACTCCACTCACTCGCATTGGCACTAGACAGACAGCTACCTACTGGATTTTTATGACCAACCAACTGTCAACATAATTCTCGGCTTATGCATTAGCAATTTCTCAGAGAGGAGAGTAGAGGAGAGTGAGAGAAAAAAAATCCCAGCTGAGGATTTACAGTTGCGCATTGCCTGCATGTGCAGGATAATAATGGGGATGCGATGGCAGGAGATTGGGAAATTGAAATATGCAATTAGCAATGGGTCATAAAATGCCCAAGAGAAGGAAAAGAAAAAACAAGGCTCGGAGGAACTGCTGCAGTGCATTTTGGCATACAGGTAAAAAAGGAGATCACATTTCATCTCTCTCGCTATGACCTACTCGCTTCACTCTTTTTCGAATCTGCAACAAAAAATGGAGCTTTGGCGTGTGTGTGTGTGTGTGTGTATGTGTGTGTAAGAAAGTATATCTTGCGAGTTGCAGTTTTAACGATCTCCTTAAACGAATCATAGATGCACAACCTTGCCACGTAGACAGTAATAATAATTGTGTGCAAAAAAAATATCGCTTCTTCTTGATTCCTTCCTACCACCACCGTCGTGGCCATGTATCACCTGTTTGTACACACACGCATATTATATATATGAGGAAACAATGCACCATTCAGTCACTCATAATCATAATGACTATGAGCGAAACTTGTAAGTGTAGCGAAAAAAAAAAGAATTTGTTCTTCTTCTGCCAAAACAGTTTCAGCCCTACACAATGTTGCTTAGGTATATGCTATACCTCACTCGCTGCGACAACAATAAACTTTGCATTTGGCTGAACGGGATTTTTTTCGTGAGATGACGAGCAAGGGATGAAGAAGATGCTGATGATGATGATGCAAAAGAAAATGAGAATCCCTCTGCCACAGTGAACTCTACGGCGGTATAGTTTTTTTTTCCTTCTTCTCCTTCTTAGGATCCTCCTTGCCTTGTGCTCTTTGTAACGGTTCTTTCCGGCCTAGGAAAACCAACATCTTCTCTCTCTCTCTCTCTCTTCCCTCATATCTCCTCCTTTCAAAGGCAGTCAGTCAAAAGATTGTGATATTCATACTTTTATGGCTTTTGATATGCCCAAAGTTCAGCTCTTTTTGCATGAGCAGAAGAGAAGATCTCTCTCATCTCTCGCGATAGGTATATACATGTGTGATGTGATCACAATGCGATGATGCAGTCAGTACCTAACCCAACCTGCTTTTCCAACACAATGAGAAGGATTTTTTTTCTTCGTTGTTTTCATATAAACTCTGGCTTAAAGCGTTATGTGCATATGAGGAGGACATGTGATAGAATGGTGGTCTTCGGAAGCCCACAATAATGTTATATACATGCATCGCACAGATGAGCTGAGTGCTTGTCAGCTCACAAGGAGGAAGATATATAATATGTAAACGATGCGGGATCATCATTCATTGAGCATAGATACATATATATAATACAGACCGACGACGACGACCATGATTCTATGCGTTTGCACAATGCAACGCAACCTCCTAAAGAGGAAAAACGTGCACTGCCAACAAATACTACACACAAGAAGACATGCATGCATCCTCTCCTCCTCATCTCATCTCCCATCCATGCTTCACTAATCTATTAGCTGAGATGGTTTGAAAATGAGGATGAGAGAAGACGATCAGAGGAGAGCAGCAGAGGAGAGCAATGCAGTGCAGAGCTCCATCCGCTTCAGCCTCCCATCGCATCTCCCCCGTTTTAAGGTCTCCTTTCATCTCCATTCTTTAGAGATTTACATGAGAATGGTGCTTGCGGATAGAAAAGGAGCAGATGATTGTGTTGTTTGCAGATGTAATAAGAAAGCAGAGATGCAAACACAAAAGGATGCCTTTTCCTCCTCTCTTGAGACTTTGTATTTACAGTCTTTTTATCCTCTGATGACAATACAATCATTCGCAAGACACAGATATGGGCTACGAGAGTGTGTGTGTGTGTCTTTCTGTATGTGTGTATTTATTTACCGACGGTATAACGGCTTAAAAAAGGCTTACATTATTAGTCTACATGATCGAGAATGAAATGGCTCGAAATGGGTGCTGCTGATGCTGTCGTTTATAGAGCCAATGCCACAGTTACACACATTTTTAAAGAGAAGAAGTGAAAATAGTGTCTTATAAAAAAATTCCTACACACGATCACGTTTTGTAGAATTTGCGTAGGTAAAATCAAGGTCCCGGTAATGTTGAAGGTTTTCAAAAAATGGCATTGTGGCAAAGACAGGACAGAACGTACGAACCAATCCATAATACCTAATATAAAAATTGGAAGAAAATCGTTTTATATGCGTCGGCCACTTCTCGGCCAGTTTCTCTCCACACACACAAACACACACAGAGAATTAATCTAGTACAAATCAGCGTGTGAAGTCATGCTCGCCTCGCGAAACATTTCATTTTTTATTGTGCTTGGGTTAGAAAAGCAGAGATACATTTTTTCCCTTTTCGTAATATATATGACACACATCAAAAAACCATATACAGACAGGCACAGTCATCATATATACTTCTTTAACAAGGTTTTTTGGTGCACAACCTGAGTTGCAAAAAAATGCATAATCACGACTTTACTTTCAAGTCCATGCCATGACTGCCCGAAATACTCTTTCAAGTTTAAAAAAGGAAGGATGAAAAAAGGCTTAATATTTACCAAGAGATACGATAGTTATATACAGCATGTGAGTTAGGAGGAGGCTACAGTTGAAATAACTATATTCCTCCTTTCATCATCAAGCCATCATATTTATATTTGTTGTGCAATACACGCTGGCGTTTTGGACTGCGGTGTGGAAAGGCGGAGTTTGCATATTTCAACTTTTTTAAGCCTTCTAATCGTAAGCCCAAAAGAATTTCACACAAATATTTTTTTTCTTCATTTATTTACATTTCTATACATATATATATATTCGCAAGTGCTCAAGAAGTGCGTATACTTAAACTAGGTACTCCCTTGTGTCAACTTTAAAACTTTAAATTGATTTCTCTTTTCCTGGGAACACATTATTGTACAAATAAAATGCGTATGTGGCCCAGGGGAGAACAAAAGGGGAACGTGTACGGCTAATTAAAATCTTGAAGATGTGAACGCCATGATAAGGTCGAGAAAGAATGATGAATGAGGCTACTCCAGTTAGCTTTAGCTTGTACAAACAACACCAACACCACTCTCTTGTACAACACGACTGGGATGAGCATTTCATAAATCATTTTTAAAACAAACTATAATATGCTGCGGAATGAATATGAAGTCATTATTACATCCACCGTCCACAGCCACTGTCATTGATACCAAGAATGATGGACGGCGGCAGTCGTGTGGTGCTGCTTAGATTTTGGGGAAAACACAAGTGAATCATATATTGTGTTGAGCAATAAAATAATAATAAGGATCCCTTTCGACGTGTGTATTCACTCTGAGAAATCCGAGTGAGGTAAGCCAAGTGTGATTTTTTTCTACCTGGAAGCTCACTCGAGTAGTAGCCCACTTTCATTAACAGCCCAAAATGTTATATACTCGATGACGAGGTGCAAACTTGCAAACATCGCACATGGGTCGACTGTTATGAGTGTGGAATGCCTGCAGAAAGAAGCAATTAGGCACTATTCTTACACAACTACGGTGGTGGTGGTATAGTGGTGGATGGTGAGGATCTGTGATTTATAGAATCTCAGGCGCATTAAACTAGCCAACTGTGAACATTGCGTTGGGGAGAGATGACGTGAATGAGACTCATTTGTATTTTTACATTTTTTTGGCTGGCAGAAAGCGCAAGCGAAAAATTGTCCATGAGATGAGCGAAGCGGCTTTAAAGCTGGGGTACATACATGCACAAAAGTTGGACACGCAGTCTGCATTATAAAAATACTACGCGAATATATATGTTTAGTTATGCACCACTGCAATTCATGAATTGGCCAAAAAGGTGCAGCAGCTGATACGCTAAATTTTGAATGGACATCAAGCGGTGAGTATAGTGCCATAAAGATACTACTACTCGGCAAACTTATGAAAAAGTGAATATTAAATGGTCGTAAACGGGCTTTAATATGCAGAAACCACGGTGGTGGACACGGCGATGTATATATTATTGGTTACGGTGGTTTGTTCCAATATTGCTACCTCGTGTGTTCCTGTTTACAAAGCTCATTAGGATGATGAGGGTCTTTCTTTCTATTACTTATTTGTCAAGAAAATGCAACAAATGCAGGAGGATGACGAATAACTGCGTAAAAAGTAAAATCAGAATAAATGGCCTATCCATCCTGTCTGTCTACCTACTTTTAAATCTTTTTTTCTTTTTACAACCCAAATATCTGATAATAGAAAGAGGTGCATTTTTTGAGAATTCGTTTGATGAAGAGAGAGAGAGAGAGAGAGAATTATCTTTTTTTATACCTGACTTGACGTATTCCCTACCCAACCCCAACATATAATATAATACTACACAACCAGGTGAACGAGCCAGAACTCCGTCATGGCTGCATGGGAATGGAAGAATGCACTTGTTACCCACACACACACATACACCACTACCACCACACCACTGCCACATTCTTTATCCCATTTTTTTCTCCAAGGTAAACATTCTAACGTGGAGAGGAAGAAGTAGTAAAAAAAAAGATGAAAGAGAGGAGGAACAGGTAACAAACAACATCGTCGTACCTTGTCCTAGCCACACCACCACATCGTATCGTAATAATAATCGTACTCTACCATGCCATAACCAACTGAAAAGAAACATTTTTACGAGATGTGAACTTGAACCCGAACAATTGAATAAAGAGAGAGAGAGAGAGAAATAGAGAAATGTATTATGCGTATTCGGTCACTTGAGTCTTTTAAGTTGCTTCAAAGGAGAAAAAAAGTACATAAAAAGACTCTTCTTCTCAGCTCTTTTATAGCTCCCCTACTCTCACCAGCAGCAGCAATCTCTTTGTTCTGTATCGCATATCTACCATCCCAGGTTTACGCATAACGTATGGGACGTTGTGTAGCGTAGCCACGGAAAGTTAAGCCTTGTCTGGAACTGGATAGAGCTATAGAGAGTGAGAGAGAGAGAGAGAGAGTCTTGACATAATCCCAGAAACCGGGTAGGCTCAGCTCACATGTGAACCTGCGATGCGATATTATGTGCAGTCTATTGCAATGCAATATATTATTCTCTTTATTTGTTCCAGTGGCAAATCACATGAAGGTGGTGTAGTACGACTCGACTCCTAAAAGTAGCTTATGCCTTCAATTTCCCCCACATTTCTCTTGTTCAAAAAATAATAATATTTTTTATATGGGATATTAGGATTCCTCCCTTCGTGTGGCGTGGTTTACTTGTTGGCACATTTCGTTCGAGGAAGAAGCTGATATTTACCTTTGAACTGAAAGTGACTGAGGGTTGTGTTGACGGATGTGAAATGACCATATAGTTCGACTTTTGCCTTGAGAAAGGCAAGAAAAAAAATCTTTATATATTTATATTGAAGGAACTGAAGAAAAAAAAACTCCTCAGTCATCTTTCATGAAAGTTTTCCATTTTGGTTCTGTTAGCCTGTTAGCCAGCCAACCAGTCCCGCAGCCAAGTCAAGTGTATGCACCCAGGCATATTATCTAATACATCTCACTTCCAAAAACACACCATCTTACTACTCAGGTTCCCCTCTTCCACAAAACTAATCGAACATTCACACTTCCATTTTTGGCCTGTCGGGAGGATGGATGGTTGAACCTTACTGTTTCATACATCATCCAAAAAAAAGTAAAGGTTACGGCAATGCAATAGAGCGTAACAACGATGTAACGATATAATAGTATATCCCTTACCACATCCTTCTCTACTTCTCTCTCTCTCACTTTTTTCCCCTCAAAAAAACTTTTTTCCTTGCAGCGCAGTTGTAAAATGTGTATGCAAACATTTTCGTGAATAGTATTTAACTTGGAAAAAATATTATCATCTTATTCCATCATATTATTACATTATATTTTATGATTATTATTACGATTCTTCCCACACACAACTGATTACTAACTACCTCAGAAAGAAAAAAAACTAGCAAACACACATCAGCTTACTTTTAGTTATGTACACACACTTGTCACACTAGAGGCTGGAGGTTGGTTCAGCGAGGAAAAAACAACAATGTTACATTATATGTCAGGGGAGCTGTCAGATAGTTATAGGACATCGTATAAAACTTGCCTTTTGCCTTGCCTTGACGAACGAAGCCATTACTACTACACATATAGCATTTAGATAAGAGAGCGACAATCGAAGAGAGAGAGAGAGAGGCGGTGGCGGTTTTGGTGTAAAAATATTATATTGCAGTGTCGTGCTCCTCTCGTGTGCTATGCTGTACGACGACGAGGAGGTATAAAAAAATGAGAGACGAATATCATCAAAAAGAGATAGATGATATTCCAATACGGAGTCCTGCGACTGATAATAGGAAGGAGGCTATCCCCAAAAAATAATGTTTTCCTAGTCAAGGAACATACTTACATCCCTTCAGCTTTGTCTTTTTTCGATATATATCTCATCATCATCATCATCTTCCAGCTAAAAGGCGTGCTGAACGTGTGGATCCAGCCAAGCCGTGTGGAGTGCCTGGATTTTCCCCGAGTTTATAAGTTTATAATGAGCCTATTAATGCAATCTCGTAGAAAACCCACGGACATTACTGAAAATTGAGAAAGAAATACAATGGAATGGGATGAGTTCTTCGGTTCGGGCTCAGCGTTTCCCTTTTCATCTTTACTAATCTGCTGCAACATTATTATTATTACTATTATGCATGTATAATGGGCAGCACGAAAGAGATTCTTCAGTCACCGCCACCACCACCACCACCACCACGTACTACAGCAGGCTACAACGATGTTGCTGTATCTCGGTGAGCGCGTGAAGTCACTGATGTCATGGTCTGTGGACCAAATCAAATGTGATAATGAATTTGCGAAAGATGAGCTGTTATTTCGCTCTAGCGCTAGCATTATAATCCCAGAGAGGAAAAAGTCAAAAAGAGTGTGGATGCATATATAATGGATGCCCATATATCCCAACCACCGTAGAACACTCAACCGCAGCCATATCTAAAGTAAAAGGATGAGAGATGAGATGAGAGGAAAAAAGTGTGTGCCGTGTGTGTGTGTGAGGAGAGACTTGTGGAGTGTGCGGAATCTGGTGAGGAGGCGGCTATATTGGCTATACATGTATGCAGGGAGACAGGCAGTGCTGAGGTGCGATTCATAAATACCTCATCTGACAATATTATTATTAAAACCAAATATTACATATTACACGGATGATGATAATATGATGGTGCGAGATAGGATCTGGTGGCAGATGGAAATAAATTATCTAACACAATTTATTATTCATGAATACCTTCTTAAGAGCAAATTACTGCTTCAAGAAGAAATTGACATGATTGTAGGTTTAGTAGGATATTCATAGTTAGTAGTTATGCCTTGTCTCATATATGCTCACCTGACCTCAGGTCCTGCCAGCCAACAGCCAGCATGTACGTACGTCGTGGAGTGAATGAAGTATGACTATATGCGACGTTAGATGATCGAAGAATGATAGCCACCTCCTCCTCCTCCTACTCTACTATATACCTAGCTTATATTGGCTTATTGTTGTTTGCGCACTGCTTTCTAGTCGTTGTTGATTATTTCTTAATACACAAGGTTCCTACCTGCGCTGCACCTCGTCTTGACATAACCCACTGCCTAAATTAAAGTTGTAATAGATAGCTTACAGCTATTTTGGATATAGAGAGAAGTGTAATAAGTTTACAAAATCCAATAAATCCCTCGTTTCCTCTAATGGAAAAAATGAACATTAGTATTTGAACAACGTAATCATAACATGGTAGAAGAAGAGTTGTTATTATTATTTACTTATAGATTTTCTTTTTTTGCACACTAACGATAGAGTTTAGCGTACAGGATGTTATTACCACCACTACTACCACCGAGGGCAAGTCTGGCAGTAGCAACCTGAGTTCGACGACGATGATAATGATATAAACCTATAGGATGACGACTATATAACAGATCAGTTAAAATTCTAGGGAGTTATCGTATACATGTCCATACCGAAAGTGCATCACGAAAAGCCAGCAAGTATCATCACATCACATAAATATTTCATTATATATGCACACCAGCCATTCAGCCACTTGAAAAAATCTATTTTACAGCCGTTTTTCAGAGTTCACCAAACCAAAAAAAAGGAAGAGGAGAAAAATGGGTATATATAAAGAGGGAAAGAGGAGAAGCATCTTCACCACCACCACCACCATCATCATCATCATATTTATAATGTTATAATAGTTTTTGATGATAGTACTACTACTAGTGGCGGTAGTCACCACATCAGCGTGCTTCCTCATAAAAATATCGCATAATATCCTGCACTATCCTCTCGAATAATAAATAATATCCTAGAATATCTCATCCCAGACATCATTTCAAATCACGATGAAAAAGAAGAGAGAGAGAGAGAGAGAGAGAGAGAGAGAGAGAGAGAAAAGTTTCACTTGGCTACTTGTCCGCACTAACAGCTACTGTGATCTAGCATGCAAACCATGTTTGCATGTTCTAAGGGATGTTTTTCTCGACTTGTTCACTCGCTCCGTGTGCCCTCTTCACAATATCCCATTATCAATTCCACATTCCTCCCAAAAAAAACTTCCCATTATTAGCTATATCATCATTCTTACTACTACTGCCACTCCAACTCCATCCCATCCACCACCACCGCTCAATCTGCAATATCATCATCATATTGGAAGCAGTTCACGGGCGAAATGTCAAAAAGGCATAATAACTGCCTAATGGGATACGTAATATGTTACATGCTATCATATTTTCCTTCATATTGCACCATAACCAGCAGCAGCAAGCAAATCACATTGTAAAAAGAAGTCGTTCCATTGTAATCCCTTTGTGCCTCGGCTGCATTACATGCGTTGCGAGGAGGATCGAGGTTCGAGAAATTGACTACGTGGGAATCGCGAAAAACTTCATCTATCCATTTTTTTTCGCCAACTGATGTGAGTGAGTGTATGAATGTACCTTTATGGATTATCCATCCATCCGGTTCTGACGTCCGTTGCGTTCCTGTCGGTTCGTTCGGCTCATGATGGGATGGCTCAGATCAGTGGATTATTGTGCATGATTATGACAAAGATGGAAACTGAAAGGAAAGCGGGTGAAGTGAACTTTTGGCCTACGGAGTTTTTTCTTCTATCTCTCTCTCTCTCTCTCTCCCTTACTTAAAGTCATCATCAAGATATAATTTATCCTCATAACGGAGAAAACGTTGCCCCTGGCTTGGTTCTGTGGTTTTTCAATGCGGAATTTTTTTTGGTTGAGTTCGAGTGTGAGTGAATCAAACCAGCGTAACAGTCACACAGCCAGCCAGCGCGCTGTGGATGGAGTAAGAGTATCGCTAGTGAACCCAGTGAATGGTGGCCGTTGTGTGTGGACGAAGAAGGAGGCATGAATATGCCTGTCAGCAGTGATAGAATGAGTTATCCCGACTCCCATAAATGGATGACAGGTAATCTATACGAGATGTGAAGCTAATAAACTAGAACGCAAGCTGAAATATACGTCATCCAATGTAGGTTTCGTTTTGAAGGAACAGGAATGTGAAAGTCTAGTCAGGCAGCAGAGGAGAGTGCACATAAACATGTAGTGCACATTAAGTTATTGTTCCCCGTTCTCCCTTCGTCGTCGTGGAGGGAGCAGTAGGGATGAGTGCAGTCGTGTAAGCTAATGCTAAAATGGGAAGAGCAAAAAGGCCGGGTAAATTGCTCCACTTGACGTTTATGTGTTTGTATGGTCGTCCTCGTGAGATATAATGTGCATATGAATGCACTCCCTAGCCCTATATCGGCGCGCTCCGTGGAATGATGATGATATCGGTGTATGGGATACATAGGATGCATGTTTCTAACAACTAAAACTCCTCCGCTCCGTCGTGAGCGTGAGCACACAAGAGTAAGTTTAAAATGCATATGATGTTCTGGGCTTACCTTCATCGAGTATTCTTTCCACGTGGATAAAGAGATTCGGGAAAATAGCGAGCTGCTTCTTGTCCTTGATGAGTTGTGCGAGGTAGTCTGCTAAATTTTGCGTGTTTGTGTGATTGTTGGCACAAGGGGAACTCGACGAGTTGATGTGATTATTCGTCGTCGTCGAGATATTGGGAAGAGACGCACTGGCACTGTTAAGACTGTTCATTGTGGTTGGAGCGACCACAGACGGACTGGTGACGATTGTTACAGAAGTCACACCGAGTCCGTCACTCATTTTCATTTTCTTTGGCACATTTGATGGTGACGATGGGAAAAGGGAAAAGATTTTGTTGAAGTCGTGGATGTTGAAGATGGTGTTGGTTTCCCTGTTGTAAATGTATCTCTCAATTTTTGGGCTGTTACTTGGATCTCCTCCTTGCCCGGCGAGAAATAAAGAGGTTTAGGTGACGACGGCGGCGATTGCGACCGGAGCGGAGGGTCTGCTCTGCTTGTTTGCGGAACGACTTTGACGATTACAGCAGCAGAGAATTGTGTGTTATTATTGTGTTTTCCGTGTTAGCTCTCCCTGCTTTTTTGATTACTTCTAATGAGATTACAAGGCACTCTCTGGAGCAACGAACACAGTAATAATAATAATAAAAATGATAACAAATTCACTGCTCCTGCAGTTGGTGGTAATGGAAGTAAAAACGGGATGTAGTAGGTATTGTAATATTGTGTGTTGATGTTTCAAAACGAGAGAAGAGATTTTTTCAGACAAAAACTTGTCTCCTTTCCTTTGCAGAGTATATGTATTAGTGTGCTACTACTATTTTAGAGTGGGGTACGGTACAAAATAAAAATTTTTGCTTCACTCTCTGCTCTTCTGCTGGCTGCCCGTACGTCACAGAGAGAAATACTGTGAAAGATACAAAGACGAGGACGACACTGAAGAGATGATCAGGAGTCACTTGTTCCCAAAACGTCTTCAAGAAGGAGAGCCGAGATTCAGCAAAAGGAGTAAGTAGTCGCGTAGTAGTAGTAGTAATAGTAATGGCAATAGCAATACAAAAGTAGTAGCAGTTGTATGTAATATGTAAGTAGTTGTGTGAGTGGGTCTCGATGTTACACGCTCACCCTTTGAGGGAGAGATCCAAACTGGTGAGCCTCTGCATCTGCAACACACAAAAAGACCATCACATCATCACGATTTGCATTAGCAATAGTAATAGTAAGTAAGCAAGAATAGCGAGATGAGGAGAGAGACGAAGAAAAACACACTATATCTCGTCTCACTCTCTCGCCCATATATATCCTCTCTCTCTAACTCTAACCTAACTCTAACTAAACTCTTAACAACTTTACTTTTCTTATGCCGCGACGACAAAACATATCCCCAAACTCTTCTTAAGCACATCTCGGCAGTGCTGTGTTTCTCAAAACAACATCAACACACACCACCACCACCACCAACCCATACCAGAATCCTCGTCGTCGTCGTCATCATCATCATCATCCTCGCCATCCTTTTTTTTTTCAAAAAAAGGACCCATATACACCACATCATATTAGGCAGTGGCAGGGCTATATACACCTCCGCCAACTGAATACATGAATACATGCATGCCCATTATTAGGCGACGATAACACAGGCACTACAAAACTTGCCTTCTTTTCCCCTGTTACTGACAGCATATCGTATCGTCGTATCGCATCGCGTATATAGGGGAAAGAGGAACAGTTCTTCGCTCCTCTGTTAACTCCTTGTAAGAAAAAAGTCTTGTCCTTTTCGTTGCCAACAATCTCCTTTTTATTCCTAGTATTTTACTTTTCGAGAGCTGCATCTTTAAATCCAATGGCCGATCCTACATACATAATGCATACCGAAAATATATAAAAGAATGTGTGTGCTGCTGCTGATAGTGATACCGCAGGAGCAGGTTCCTCGCTATACACACAAATAATACGCATAGCAAGAGGAGAGCATAATATCAAGAGAATGAATGCTTTTCACGACCAGTAAGTAAGACGGTTGCAGTCATAAGATTGTGGAACGTATATAGTAAGTATATCGTACTATATAGTATGTGGTTGTCGCACTACTTCTAGCAACACTGTAAAATAGTTAACAAGGTAGTAGTCTCCTCCGTCGTGGTCCTAAGCAGTTATATTATTATGCATGTACATAAGTATTATCCACTTTTTAGAATGCCTCTCATCCTCGCCCGTGTATGCATTATCCCATTGCCTAATGTGCATGTCCATGCAGTGCACACATTTTGGGAATACTGATAGATAAATAGGAAGAGAGAGAGAGAGAGAGAGAGAGAGAGAGAGAGAAGAGTGAAGATGCCATGCCAAAGCATTCAATCGTGTCTTGTATACCTACCAAAAGAAATAATGTAACTAAAAGGTTGGAGGTATATATTCTTCTTCTTCTTCCAGAAAAGTTATTAGTAGTATTAGTTATTCCGATCCATTCCTCTACACGTAGGCTGCAATGATGGGCCAATGTTTTGGGGAAAAGAAAATATGCGACTGCTTTCTAAAAAAGATTTTTGTTTTTAGTTTTTCTCCTCCGATTTAAAACCCAACCTGCTTAATATACATACACGACGAAACTCTGAGAAAATGAGAGGTGATACACCGGATAAACAAGGGGGAAAAGTGTGAATATATATTAGCTATATGGGTTTTTAGAGAGAAGACCAAATTGCATTCCATTTTGAATGAGCCGAGTGACTTCTTGTTCTTGTCAGAGAGGGATCATCCATTCCCCTTCGATAAAACACACTTTGAATGAACGTGAGCATCTATTCACATACATTTTTTTTCTCCGAAGCTTCAGCCAAACTCAGGAAACCGTCACGGTGCAGCCAGCACCGGATCGGAAAAAATGACTGCATACACGGAGAGAGAGAGAGAAAAAGGTTGTTTTTTCGGTTTAGCCATTTAAAGCCTTATTTACTATAACATGGAGTAGACAAAATATAGTCATAGTAGAATATAGTAGGCTGATATCTTTTAGCTCCTTTTACTCTACATGATCACCATTTTGATGCGGTTGCTCACCGATTCGAGGAGCATCGTTAAAGGAGCCCTAGTTCCAATAATGTGTCCATATTTCGTTTACGACGGAGGAGAAAAAGTCGTCTCTCTCTCCCAAGTAAGAACTTCATTTAGTATGGAAGTATGGATGGAAGAAGCGGGGCAACGGAATATTACACTGCTCCACTCAAACAGCCAGTATATCGGTCCCTCAAGAAAACTTCATCTTGTGCTGCCTTATCCCCCGTCTTTATCATTTACTGCACTTTATGGTGCAAAGGGAACGAACCGGTTCCGGATTGCCATTGCCATACATGACCGGGGCTAAAACCCCCATGAATTTGTCTCAGCAGCAGCGTATTAGGCGCTGCTACCACTACTACCACTCCAACCCAAATACAACTTACACCTCGGATGGCAAACACAAATGCATCCACTTCAACCCAACTGACTGTGACTGAGCTGAGAGAGTCCCTTTCGATTCGAGTGAACTCTAACCAACAACTTTCCCATTTTTTCCACTAGTGCACCACCGTCCCCCACTCACTCACCCAACCCAAAATAGCCTCCTTTTCCCTCAAAATCCCCTCCAACTTCACACTTAAAAACTCTCCAGTTTTGTGGAGAACCTGGGGTTTTTTTAGTGAAAGGGAGGAAAGAAACAAACTTTTTGGATTTAGATCATTGCATTGTGGCACTGTGGCTTTGGCCACCACCACCACTAGAGATCAATATTAAGTACCACTACGTGCATCGCATTGTACAAAAAAAATGTCTATTGCGTGGGCCCTATTCATGCCCCTTCATATTATACCAGCCAGCATACCATCACCATCATCATCATCACGACTTTTTCCCCACTGATCTGATGCCGGCTCTTCCACACTTTTTTTTCCTCCTGTGAGTGAGATTCCGCTCAGATTGACTCTGATTTGTTTCCCTTGTTGTTGTTCTCTTTTTTTTAAGCTTTTCTCCATGATTGTGTAAAGTGCCAGTAGTACACAAAGGAAGGGAACTAACTCTGTCTGCTCCTATGTTCTACTCTGTCTGGCTGGATGATGCCGGTCGGTGGTGGATGAAACGTAAACATGAAGGAAGATATGTGCTGTCTCTATCTACCTCTCCAACTCTCTGTCATTCCCGACTATAATATACGCTATTACAACGCAACGGTGTAATGCACACCTCGGCACTATAGCACACGGCACGGGAGAGAAAACAGGATCCATAGAGGCTCTAAAAAAGATTGCACATTTTCCCTCTGACTAACTCCTAAAAACCGAGCAATTGTCAGAAAGGAAATTGCTCTATATATGTCCCTTTACACACTTCATTACACTACAATCACTCATGGAGGAGAGCCATTATATGAAAATCCATTACCGCACTGAAGTAAAAAAGCAAAATTCATGCGGTATTTTCCAGCGATATAGCAGCAAGAGAAAAGTCGTGGCGGAGGTTGCAGTCGGAACGGAACGTTCCACAAAACTGAAACATGGGGTAATAGCCATCATCAAGATCATCACAATCACCATACATATTGCATGGTTAACACTAGTCTGTAAATCTCTAATGTAATGTGTAACAGTAGAAGGAAGAGTACAGAAGCTAGAAGCCTTTTTGCACAAGATTTTTTTTGCCAGATTTCCCTCCCCTTTCGCCCTTACCGTGCATCTTTGATTTGAGAGTAGAGGCCTTACACACGCAACCGTTCCATTAATACAAAAGAAAGATTTAGGCCTTTATCCAATCTCATCGGGATTGCCTTTGGAAGGAAAGAATGCAGTTCGTTTAGCAGATATATTCAGCTGGTGCCAAAGCACATTTTAAGACGGAGAAACAATGGGGTTTTTTGTTTCACAAGGAGAAAGATCAGATAAAAGAGTAGAGTTGCGACGGAATACAGGGGTAGTTATATAATACTACATGTATGTGCCCATATATTTAAGTAAAATAAATTCATGGAGAAGTTGGGAGGAGGGTAGCGCGAGGAAAGCAATGCCAATTTTTTTCTTCTTCCTTTCTGTCTCCCTCCTCGCTGGAGGAACATAAACTACTTATCAGCAGCCTGCTTTCATAGGTCGTTCATTCACATCCGCATTGTACACAAAACACACTGTTACAAAATGATGCCACCATCACCACCCCACCACCACTGCCACTAGCTATCCTCCCTGGCATCATCCACCGTGAGTGATTCAATCTCGCTAGTTGTTTTTACTGTTAAAGTAACCAAAACCAGAGTCGGTTCTGCTGCACTGGAGTGATGAAAGAGAGAGCAAGAGAGAGCAAGAGAGAGAGAGAGAGAGAGAAAGGAAGAAAAAAATATCATTCTGAATATTTTTTCCAGCTGCCTGATGTACTCTTTCTTTCAATTCATTTTTTTTGCCCAGCACTTGCTCCGTCTTTTCTCAAGGTATGCATAACTTGCCGAGACTGGTGGATTCTCCAGGAACACCACTTTGTTCATTTTGTGGAAGTATGCTAGATAGAGAAGAGAGATGTAAAGGTACAGCATATTTTCATCATCTCAGACCGGCCTACGGCCTAAAGCGATCAAAGAGCTCCGCTTCTAGCACAAAAAGGGAAGAGGGATAAGACACCCAACTACTACGACGGTGGAGGAGCAGCGCGAGGGAAGACACTTCAATGAATAAAAGTTTCACCCAGCATTAAATATTAAAAATTTCAGGCATGATTCATCAGAGGCGTGCAGGGGAACAGTGCACCCAACTGAGAAATAAAAGGTAATAACCAGGTCAAGAAATATTTTAGGGACTCGTACACTTTTCCTCATTTCTCTCCTCTGGTTCTCCCTACACCACCGCCAGGACACCACTTCACACAAATATAACGAAGAAACAAGTTGTTCTTTCAAACCAGTCGTAATAATAAACCAAAAACTGAATGAAGTAAATATAGCATGGATATGGATGGATGCATGAAGAGAGAGAATTTCTGTGGACGACAAGCACAATGTGCACATTGTTCCACAACATGTCTTTTAGATGGTCAAAAGTGGTGTTTGCATTGTAGTTTTAGGGTTCGCTGAAGAGCAAAATACGGTTAGAGTGTAATACAATCCCAGCAAAACTTTGTTTTTACTTTGTTTTCCACTTCTTCTTCTCCTCATTATTCTCCGTATATCAAGAAAACCTTTCGGCACTATAAATCTCGTATCTCCTAAGACTACACACCCATTTTGTCTTGACTTTTCTGCACCCCACCACTCACCAGTAGTCCCAATGCTCAGTCAGCAGCGCATACCTATATTCTAGTCTGGTACACTATTGACATTATGCGGGAGAAGTCACATCTGCATCAGAAAAGGTAGTAGCTGCTGTAATAGGATTTATACACTGTACCAGCGCTGAGCGCGCTCAGGATTTAACCAATATCTGAAACAATCTCAATGCTACTCATAAATTCTCTGTAGCAGCTCACTAAGCGGCAGAAATACGATTGAACAATAGGATCAACTTGAAAATAATATAATGTGTTATACATGTACCTATATAAGATTTAGCTAGAAAAGAAGAAAAAAAATCTTCTTTTTCATTTGGGGACTGCGCCGAGTCCCACCATCATCCCATACACACACACACAGCAGCATATAAAACTGTATGAGATTACACGCGACCATGCACATTCTGATATTTGAAATGATGAGTAACAAATCGCTTTCCCTTTAGAATTCCAGAAATACAAGACGGAAAAAATAAGACAAGTTGGATGAAACGACGGGGAACGGGGGAAATAAGGGAAAAAAGATACGTGAGGGAGAGAAAAGGTTCAAAATAAAAAATGCATAGAAAGTCGTCTATCAAATATTAATCACATTGGATCCCTTCTTCTTCTTTTTCTCATCTGGTCTTCACTCCACACTACTACTTGTTCAGTCCGACACAAGAAGAAAGAAAAAAAATCCTGCAGGAATATATAGACTGGGACTGCATATATTTACCGGGCTGATAAAATGGCACTGCTTTTCCCACTACCACCGGATAAGAAAGAGTGCATCAAGCTCAAAGTCAGTAGTCGAGTAGCGAACTGCTGAATAATACCAAAATGACATATATTATATTATATCCCTTTCACCGAACCACTCAATAGTCGTATTTGTAATAACAACCAAGGATGATACTTACACATTCCAAACGTATCAGCAGAGTTCAAGAAAGAAAAAAAAGTGAAACATGAAAAATTCCATTATGGGGGATATTCGCATTTCTATCTTTAGAAAACTCCTTATTCATATATTCCTGAACGGCTCATCCAAGCCCACCTAAAATTCGCTGCCATTTCCGACATTCCCCCCACAAAACACGTAGTACACATATATTTCCACCACTGATTCTTTTTTCTCGTAAAAATTGTTCACTTATAGCTACATTTCTACTACTTTTACTACAAATAGCTAATGTCCACATATACGTATATATACATAGGTACATATGGAGAGAGCCACCTTGTTCCATATCTGGAGTAGTCCCACCTAGAGCAACTCCCTCATCCGTTCTCAACCGTGATAACAAGATGAACTTTTGAGAATCATTAGTGCAGCAAAACTGCTCCCTCATGCCTACAACATTTTGTGCCTTTTCTGTCATTTTAATACATGAATAGTAGATGTGAAGTGGAGATCAGGAGTGGAGATTTTTTTCGGAGTTACACATAATATATTTTTTCCCTTGCCTTATTTCCTCCTCTCTCTCTCTCTCCTTGTTTCTCGGTAATAACGCCATAATGCCAGTATCCATATTATCATTGCTGTTCTCGCGAAAATAAAAATCCTATGATGATACGGCTACGAACGAGCCCATATAGTTTCCCTAATACCAAGTTAACGTCATATATAACTATATAGCTGGCTGCTGGCATTAGGAAGAAGAGGAAAAAAATGGAAGGAGAGAGAAGAGATTTTTGTTTATCCTTAAAAAGAGAACAACGAGGCTACTACTACAACTACTGCAGGGAGCTATAAGGCTATAGGGAAGCAGGCAGGAAGAAGAAACACACGGAATAATCTCGGCAGTGAATTTACTTAATATGGCAAGTGGCAAGTAAACTCCTTGTGTTTAAAGAAAGAAGAAGCACTAGCTAGTGTGTGTGGCTCGGCATCAGCAGTAATACAAATCAGCCAATGCAGCATTATTTTCTGGTGTAACGTGGTAAACCAGAGAGAGGGTTTTCTTGCGCGTCGCGCTCCCCATGTTCGCAGTTCAGTTGCATTGCATATGGGTCTGAAAAAAGCCTCCGCAATCTCAAACTAGAAATATATAACTAACTCAACCTACTTTTTCCTTCTTCCATTTTTTTCATATCCTTCTTCTTCTTCAGCCCTGCTGACTATTTATTCAAAACGAAGAGGGGTAGTTTAGTTAGCGGGCCACCCGACCTCTGCATAGAATCATACATAACACTGCACTATTATATCAGTATCAGGCTATATGGTCGTCGTGTGTGCAAGTTGAGCCTTCATTTTTTGGCTTCACTTCTCTCTCTCTCTCTCACTCTCTCTTCCTCCAAATTCACTTACGCCGCTCACCAACCATATACTTGTTAGTTGGTCCCCAGTTACCCGGCTACAAGGAGGGAGGGAGTGCACGAGACATGAAGAGATGCTCAGATAAATGTGTACATTTTTAGAAATTATATAGAAATCACAAGAACAGCAGCGGAAGGTTCCTAGCAGAACTGCTGTTCAGGGACGTTTTCTCTGAGGTTTAAATCTTTCAAGATGTAAAAAATAATATCACTTGTTTCATTTCGTTTTCTTTTTTATCTTAGAAGAGCAATCTTTTCGAAATGTGTTTTCAAAGTAGCCCTCTGCCACACTTTTTTGCAGCCTCAGCGCCATTTCCTGCACTTGCATGCAACCGGCAGCACGGGATACGGAAAATGGCTTCGTTACTCCAAAATGATGAGCTTGTGAGAGGGTAAAAAAGACTTGTTTTCACTGTCTCCCTAAACTGACATAAAATATCCCATCAAGTAAACAAACGACAAAAAACGTTCGCCAAATAAGCATAATCCAAAACATTAAATGGACCTGATCGAGTGAACAATCGTGGACACATCATTTACTCAAATACATGCAAGCACCCACTCATGGCACAAATGAAAATCATCATTATCATGCCAATTTAACGATTGTGATACGCATTTTGAGGAGAGAGAGAAAAAACTAGCGTGCCGTCTCGATTTCCCTATGCGCCGTGAGCACTCAGCCCCAGTTTTAGATCTCTAAGGTAGTAAAGTAAAGTAAGGAAATAAAAATCCTTTAGACTTTAGTCCACATCAACCCAAGGTGTCTGCCTGCTGTCAAGTAAGCACCAAACCAAGTGAATCCAATAACAAACCTGATTTTTATTCTTCCTCTCTCTAAGCTAATCAACTACACACGCGTAACATGTACTGCTGCATACCTATTCTCCCCAAATGATTATAACGTGGAAGAAGGTGCACTACTCGTCAGAGAGTTTAACGCATATCATTATAATACCATAATATTAAGGAGTTATATTTTTTTCAAACGGTGAGAGACTACACATGTAAGACTTCTTTTTTGAAGAACGAACCAACATGATGATTTGAAGTTTTGAAGTCGCGTCTGTGATCCCATATAGTTGCTTCTTTGGGTGAAGCCAAAAAATCAAAAACTTTTTTTTATACTTCTGATCATATTATTCTTAGGCGAAATGAGGCTGTGCTTTGCGACGACGACGACGATTCCCATTGAGAATATGATTGCAAAAGGATCGAGAGAGGAAAGAAATACGACTTAAAAAAAGAAAGGGCATTTGAGTAGCCATCCTTCAACATTTATATCCGCAAGCATATTATGCTGTAAAACAACAACTACTACCAACCAACCAACCAACTCCTATGCTGCTGCACACTAAATGCGTTGTTGCGATGCGAGCGTCGTTATTTTGTTGATGTTCATGAGGACGACGATCATGATGATGATGATGATGCAGGCAGTCCCAATACACCTACACTCTCCGGTTTTGGTTTACTATTAGGGCATATCTCGCTTTAATCTTTCCACTTTTTTTATGGTTCAACGTCAACCCCAATCCACCCTTTTGCCTTTGCAGCAGCAATGGTCTCTGAGAGAAATGGTGGATTGAGAAAGAGTACGTATATATAATATGGCAAAAGTCAGTGGAGAGGTGAGTTGGTTTGGTGAGAGTTTATTTATGAATCCCAGTTATCCTTCCCCAAAAACCATCTGCTACTAAATCCGTCGAAATTCTGGACCATAACCCACTCCAGTCCGCGTGGCACCCCCACCACCATCTCAGTCACTAAGAAAAGAGCCGGATTCGTCCTTTTCCCGAGAAAATAGACCGGGATTTGAGCCGCAATCTAGAGTAAACAGTGTCACATGCAGATTGGTATTTAACTAGCGATGACTCACTAAAAGTCATCAAGTCATTCATCATCAAACTGTAACATGTCTGGCTGTGGCTGACTGCTGATCTGCTCTGACTTGAGCGAGCGAAATTACATATTATCCTCATCATATCATCGTCATCTTTACCACTGCTTTAAACGTTGTCGTTGTTGCAGTGCTCAATTTTGGACTGCACCTTTTGGATGATGATGATGATGGTGATGCAGCACATGATGCTAATTGCTTTTGCAACATTATGCTTAATTAGAGGGAGCGGCGTACAGGCACAAACTATTTGATACACAAGAACACACCGCACCGGATTGATCTCGTTACTCATGTTTGAAAGGTGACATGTGTGTGTGTTGTGATTCCTGCCCCGAGAATTGAGAATAAACTAATTTTCACAATAAGTAGAGTAATTTCATCAATTTATTAGTTTGTATGAAAACTGCTTTGTCAACCGGTCATCCTGTAAAATTGATGTGTAACAACTGCAAGGCAGAAAAGTCATTTTTTTTAAAAAGTGCCTTTTAATCTAATTCTCAGTTTGACTTTTTCTTCATATATGCGCCCTACTACACATCATCTTCCCTACACGCCCAGAGTTGAGCACTATACATATATATCCTTTTGATGCATATGCAATAAAGGACGCATAAAAGTATTACAACACCACACCACAAGTAAAACTTTTTCCTCTGAAATTAGCAGTTTGATGGGGCATTTCAGGCAAGTCATAAACTTCCAAGAACAGCCCATTACACGTAATCTCGACAATGCCTCCTTTGTTTACTTAGTCTATGAGAACACACCAGCAGAATGAAAAAGTGTATAATGTTCAATTTTGGTGCAGACGAAAGTCGTCAACTCGTAATGTTATTTTATTATAAATATGTTTTACTTTTTCCCAAAAAAGCTTTATAGTAAAAGTCGTATCGTAGAAGAAGTAAAACCCAAAATGCAAATCAGAAACAGAGAGAGAGAGAGAGAGAGGTAGACGGCTTTTTGGAAGAAAAAAAAAGTTTGCAGTTTGCAGCGACAGTTCTTGTACGTACGCCTAATACTCAACACGCATCGTGTCGTGATTTGGTTTTAGCGTTGGCGTGCGACACGTCACTTCCAATATATCAATTAGATCTCAAAGTCCGTGTTTTGCATATCTTTTAGAGAGAAAATGTCGTCTTACCTTCCGAATTTGGTGACTACTGACCCTAGGAAAATGTGCAATGCAGTATACTCTCAAAAAAGAGTACAAAAAATAGTTATACAGCTTTTTTGATACTCATCTATATGCAAACTCCGTGGCTGTTTATTACATACGTCCACTACTACTCTCATGCTCAACTCGTAAGTAAAAGCAGCGAATAAACGAACGATCGCATTTGCATGATTCAGAAATCCAACTGGAGAAAATAATAGTATATAGCCATAGCGGCTCTTTTTTCTACCCAAAACTTTCTACACAAATTGGAACAGTTCGCTCGGCCCAAGTTATTGGTACAGCACACTTATTCATTTAATTAATGGCAAAGTATTATGATTATTAGTAGTACAAGAGTAGTGAAAAGGAGCCAAATCTCTTTACAAAGTGCAAACAATAGAGAGAACCGGAAATCGGGCATGATGTATACTGAATACTAGTGTAGCAAAATAGTGTGCTGCTGGCTGACAAATCATATATATATATGTATACAGCAGAGTGCAGGCAGGCAAGGCAGCAGCCAGCCCAAAAAGAATGCAAAAAGGATACTTATACTTTCCTCTTCTCCTCTCATGAGGGAAGCATTTTTTTTTTCTTCTCTCTGGGAATTTTCCGATCCTGACTTTCTATTCCAGAATAGTTTTGTAGTAGTAGTAGTAGTATTATTATTGTTCTGATATAGTGAAACTGACTGCTGCTGCTCTGCCTGGCTCCTCAAAAACCCCATGCAATGCACACGAGCTCTCTCGCAATCACCCAGACGCAAAAAGCAGACTGTATGCACCAGCACTGCTGCACAGCACACATATGTGCCCCACACGGTTATATATAGCTGAGCCAGCTGCCATCCGAAAAAGGCCTAGAGTCCAGGACGGAGGATCACACACGATAGGAAAAGCTTTCAGCACACTATTCTTCCATTCTATTTTGCTCTGCCAGCAGAAGCATTAGCCAAAGAGAGGGAGAGAGAGAGAGACAGCAGAGCAGAGAATAGAGCACAGGGTTCAGTTCTGTTCTGAGCCAATTCAGCTTTTATTTCTGCTGAGGAGCGGAGGAACGGAGTGGGGGCAGGGTATAGAGAGTTTTGGTGTAGTCGTCGTCGCTCCAGTTCTAGTTGGAGTTGGATAGAAACAAGGAAGTTATGGGATAGGAAAAGCAATAGCTATTCTCTGCATTGCGACACACGGATTTTGTGCATGCCTGAATCCATTTTGATGCATACATACGTGGTGGTGGTGGTGGAGGTGGAGGACCACCGCCACCAACACCACCATTGTACTCAAATGTATACCGTATTAATTTTTTTTTCTCTCTCTTCAGAGTCGTTCCTCCTAATTTCACACGCGTTCATCTAATTTTTATCCAGGATATAATAAACAGGAATGCGGCAAGCAAGCAAGCAAGCAAGCAATCCTGCCACTTGTGTGTACACCTCCTCCGATTGTTTATACATTTAATGGCCGCAAGGTAGAGGAAACTCTGATGAATTAATATTTGATTTGATGATTTCCATTCAAATAAGTAACAAGCCATGCAATGCATGGAATCTGTTTGACTGAGGATAACAACATCAACTCCAGAGTCCTCCGCATTGCTTTCACAGCTCACCAACCAACAAAACACAACTTTCTATTGAACCTGCTGATCCTCCTCTCAGCGAAAAAAAAAATAATAATGCTTTTTTCAACTGAATCTGCTCTCTGCCTGCCTGCCTGCTTGCCCATGGGTTATTTGTTATTTATTTATTTACATGCACATGTTTGGATTTCCTCTTAACGACTGGAGGGACGACACGCTTTTATGAATTATTAACGGAGCCCAGTGTAAAAAACAATGTAGAGTGAAAGCTTTCATCATCAGCAAATCCTCGCTGTATATACTTAATTACACATACCTCCTAGCCGAAAAAGTCGCGACAGTCGGTATATTATTATGTTGATGATTCGGCGGAGGTGAGGGTGAGACTAATCAATCTACCTTAAAATTATGGTAGAATCATCATGTAATAATAAAAATAAAAATCGTTCGAAAAAAATGCACTCCATAATATGTATATATGTAGAGCTCCGACTTACCCCCTTTGATGGAATCCGAGAAATAACACGTGTGTCGGTCGGTGGTGGTTGCTGTTGCTAGCTGCGTGCGTGTCACTGCCTGGGTCTGACCACCTCCACCATTGCTGTTTATACTTAATTATACATACCTCCTATCCGAACAAGTCGCGACAGTCGGTATATTATTATGTTGATGATTCGGCGGAGGTGAGGGTGAGACTAATCAATCTACCTTAAAATTATGGTAGAATCATGTAATAATAATAATAAAAATCGTTCGAAAAAATGCACTCCATAATATGTATATATATACAGCTCCGACTTACCGCCTTTGATGGAATCCGAGAAATAACACGTGTGTCGGTCGGTGGTGGTTGCTGTTGCTAGCTGCGTGCGTGTCACTGCCTGGGTCTGACCACCTCCACCATTCTTTCCACCAATTTTAATGATCCACACTGTATTTACCTTCAATATTTCAGTAGCACCTCTTATTTTCTTCCGTGGGAAAGGTCGGGAATGCGAAGGATATGGGGTCCTCTAATCCAATATAGGTATATTAGTTTTTAGCCAACTCCGTGTCCAACAAAAATGTCAACCACAGACCGGTTGTCTGGAAAGACGTTTATACCTTAATCACTTTGCTGGTTAATTGTTAAACAGCTGCGGATCGCGAACCACCCAAGACGTCTGATAATGAGTTATCGTTATCAACCGTATATCAACGTTTTGCTGATGAGTTATCGATCAGTTTTAGTTTTCGACGTAAGTTTTTCGTTTTTTGTTCTCTATCAATCTCAAACTCGTTATATTTTTTTAGGATCACAGACGCACAAATATCCTCGTCCCCACTACAACAAAAGCGCTAATTACTCTTTCTCTCACGATCAACGATCCAGGATCCGATCCAGTGAATCAAAACTACGCCAATGACTCATTCAGAGTAACACAGGGTGGCCATTATCATCCAACACCAAAAGTTCCCGTTTGCATATATAACCGTCCGTAACGTCACCAGTGTGTGGAGTGCTCGTTGTCCACCGACTCTGAATCTAAATCAGTTTTTTACAAGTCGCGGAGGGGAAGCAACTCCGTTCGGAGAGGAACAATGACAACTGTTACCGTAATGAATTGTAAAGAGGATGAGAAACGTTCTTTCTCCGTTGTTGTGTGCGTTGCGTTGTGTGCACCCGGTTTTTCACCACCACTCACTCTCTTTCTGAACTTGCAAAGATTTATTGTAGCCTTCTATTTATTTGTCACAAGTCCATGAGTATCTCACAAATCCATGTCGGGTGAACTTCACTTTTGGAAAATGACAAAACGCTGCTGGCAGAGCTGGAGTACCTGCCATCCCAAAACGACGGGGGGCTAGGTTTTATACACCACACAGTTCACCATTGTCATTTATTGGGGACGCTAACGGATAATAAATTATGAAATCGATAGGGTTGACGAAACGTTTGTAATCAATATCGGATTTTTTTGTATGCCTGGAGTTACATCAGGACTTTAGGAGTTGTATTGTGATAAAATACATACATAATATTGCCTCACGACTCGCGGTGTTAAAAACTTTGTGTCGAGAGCACTATATATTTATTTATGTATTACGTACTTTACGACTACTCTGCCATGTGTTTATCTCAATGAAATTGTTTGCTTTACAGGTGAAATCATGCTTCACTTAGCGCTAATTAGTTTCAAGCATCGTTATAAATATCCGTAAAGTAGGCCGACATTGAAAGGGAACAATGTGTAAAAACTATTAAAACCACGTAAGAGCACGTAATTTCGCGGTTGATATACACGGGCTTGTGTCGTGTTCTGTTCTTCTTTTTTTTGTTTTTCTTCGCTCGTGAATGGGCTAATGCGGTCGCTATTCACGATGCCCACGAGTGGGGAAAGTTTTTAAGTATCGCGTTCACTCAAGATCTTTGTTGATCCTTTCACCGGAAGGAAAGCACGCTTGACGTTTTTAGTCAAATTGTTATCTTTTCAGAGTTTTTGGAACTTGCCAAAAGCAGAGAACATGTAAAGTGGGAGGATATGGAGTTGAGAAAGGAAAGTTGGGAAATGACGACGACGACGACGACGACATGCCGTGTACAATGGCTATATATGGAACAAGTTGGTTCGATGTCAGTTGTTGTTATTGTGTGCCGTGCCTGTGCTCTTTTCTAGGGGTTCAGGAACAAATGTTGTTTCCAAACCGAATTTCTACTCCGTTCTGCTGTGGGAGGTCGTCCTTGCCTGTCTATTTTGTTCGGAATTCAAAAAAAAGAAGAAAGTATGATCATCATCATCATCCCAGGTTGCCTCTACTTTTTGATGCTGATGATGATGACGACGAGGAAAAGGACGACGACGACGACGATGGCAAGCTACCTAAAAGCACTGATTCTTTTTTTCACACGGTACGAACAAAAGAGGAGCACTGTCTGTTTCTGCGTTGGGTATGAATGGTGCGAGGAGAACACCACATGAAAAGGAGAGCAGCAGCAGTGGAGTAATAGGATGATAAAAGTGAACTCCAAGGCTTTATATATTCGAGAACCACTTTTTGAGAGAAAAAGAGAGCGAGCGAGAGAGAGAACGAGAGAGAGTTCTTCTGGAAAAAGAGAGGACCTCACCGACCCGGGTACTGGTTGACACAGCCGCAAATCTCAGTCTGAAAAACACTTGAGCCTGAGCCAGAGTGTTGTTGAATCCATAATCTCATGGGCAGTCCGTGTTTCTTCGCATGCCGCATGTTTAAATGCATGCATGCATACAGCACAAATTGTAAGTATGCCATATTATTGTTGTACCACCATCGCCGTCGTCCGTTTTGCTTGCTGGAGTGATGCTTTGCTTGCATGCATTCAACCCATTGCCGATCCCGTTCATTCCCTGCTCCACGACGTTACTACTTTCCTTTCCTCTTTCCAGCAATTCCTCCAGCGAGTACCGTGCATTCCACTCTTTGCATTCCATTCAGTTGTATAGGCGTACTTTTTGTTAGCTTCCGTGTTACGGCAACATGAGTCTTCCAGTCAAAGACTTCCAGCCAGCTATAGCTTCCACGTACTAAAAGCTTTCCTCCTATTTCACCGCTAGTCATGAGAGAAGAGTTGTGAGGAGGGAGCGAGGAGACGGGCAACGGAGAAAACTGGTGGTGGTGGTGGTGATGGTGAGTGCGAGGAAAGCGCTCTCAACTTGCTCCATACCATAATAATAATAATAATGCTGCCCTCGCTCCTCTCTGCCAGCAGTACAGAAGATGGGTACAAACAAACTAGCCGAACTACCGACTTGCGGAAGGTTTGGACTGCTGGTCAGACAGAGTTGTGGACGGGTGGACAGGCTTCTTGTAGGTCGGCGGACGGACGGAATTGCATGTGTTTATACTTTTTCTTCTTCTTCCTCCACTTTTCTTCTTCTTCTTTGTTGAGGAAAACAGTGACGGATTGGTTTTAAAAGGTAGGAAAAGGGCCTGTCAAGTAATTGGCAAGGACTTTCGAAATTTCCGACCGCAGACGGACTCGGTTTACCCCTTCCTTCCCGGAGAATTACAAGATTGTTTATCTTTCATGGCAAATGAGCCTGACTAATGAATGGTACCATTAGGAGACATGCCATGAGTGCAAGTCGTGTATGGATAGCCCTTTGTTTGCATCACTTTCTCCTTCCCGTTTTTCAACTTTCGAATGCTTTCTCTTCTCTTTTGTGGTCCAAATAAGGTAAAGAGGGAAAAGCGACCACACAATAGAAAGCCTGACATAAAACAATAATAAAATTCCGGGTTTTGTCTTTTCTGCTCTCTGCCATTAGCCCTCCTGATTATGATAATACATGAGAAATTATAATATTGAATGTTAAAAAAATAATGGATGCCTCGCCGGTTCAATCTACTCCGTCGTGGAATAAATTGTTCTTCTTCTTCTAAAAGCCCGCATATGTTCCCTCTGGAGCAAGTCTGTACCCTTTAGGTAGTGTCGACGGACTGACGTGTCCACTTTTCCCCTTCTGTGTATAGCGTTATAGGTAGGTATGCATGTTAACATGATTGGCCAAACTTTCCGGATCGCTATGAGTAAGTTAGTCGGCGGAAAATAAGTGAATGCGCTTTCCCTCAGTCTGGCCAGGAAAGCAACCATCATCAACCTTTTACTTTTTGACTTTTAGCGGTGCGATATGATATAAAGCGGATGAAGGTTCGTGGGAAGAAGGGATGAGAGGAGAAGGCACGATATTTTCTCATGCACATTTGCAGCCTGTGAACAAACTTACTACAAGTCACAAGGATGGATGTGCGAGGAGAATCTGGTCTGGAATAGTATTATTAAGTTTCTCATATCAGATGGAAATCCTATATATAAGAATGTATGCATACATTTAGGTATATCAAAGCGGAGCACATGGACTTGCTGAGTATTGTTGTCAGCAGTACATTATACCTCTTATACCGTCGTGTGTAACTTCTTAATATGTAGTGTTTGCACACTTTTACTCGCCGTCCAAAAACACGAGAAAGGATGATGCAGCAATGCGAACAAAATGACCAAACTTTCCTCTCCCAACATTCCAGTGACGGGGAAAACGCTAACCGGGAAGATATACGAGGGGGAAAATCCTCATAATCTAGGAGGCAGGAAGAGGAAAATGGATCACATCAAGGTTACCTGAATTTTTTTTTATCAGGTTATAGTCCATCCATGTGTTAGGTGGTGGTAGCAGAAAAAAAAGCTCCCAGCTGTTATGTATTTATTGCTCTACTACTCACTACTCACTCTCTCTCTGCTAACAATTTTTCTCAGGTTATCATATCGGTATCAATTTGGGCTATCAAGCTGACTTAGGAAATGGTGGGTCGGAGAGCCTAGTTTTCCCTCCTCTTGCCTCCCCTCCCCACTTTTTCCTTTATCTTCTCCTCTCTCTCTCTCTCTCTCTCTCTCTGCAATAACACAATATCAAAATGGCTATATGAGTTGTGTGGGCACTGACTGGGCACAGCATAAAATGGTTTCAATAAGACAAACTTAAATGTTTGATCTTTCTCGCTAGCATCTGGCATTTCCAGTGAGTAGGCCATTGTTGCAGCAGGACACAGCCCAACTTATATACAGATTGCAGGCTCAGCAGAGCAGTAAAAGAGCTAAAAAATATATACTGTGTGTATATAATACCAGCGCCAGCGAGTGATACTTAATTCAATAGAATTATACGGCTATTATGGGGACGACAAACTCCAAACTATGCCTTCCGTATTCCAGTATTCCTGTTTGTACATGCATACTCCGTCGTGAATGGGTATTTCGGGTTTGTATATTTTATTATTCATTCATTGTATGTTCAGATGAAATAAGGTAGAGAAAGTTTCCATTTATTCACATTTACATTTACAGCTGTACAGCTATCTAGCTGTACAGGAGGTTAGACTTCATCAAATCATAACGTGGTCTCGTTCCCAATTTGCAATCCAAAAGGCAGCTGCAGATGGCTTTAGTCATATTAAATTCATTCAAAACAAAGAAATACACACCTCCAGGGAAAATATCATCGGCAATCCTATTTTCTCCATAGAACAATACAGACAGGCCGGGACTATGAAACCCGAAAAACTCAAATTATATTCATGCGGGAAATTCTTGCTAGTGATTCTGTGCCATTTATGATTGTTTATTGTGCTTTCTCCCTCTCTCTCTCTCTCCCTCATTCTCCAATCTCCATTCCATTCTTACATATTTTTCCTGTTTTTTTTTCTCCAGTAGATTTCCCATGCAAGCCCTTGTGCGTTTTATTATTATTGTGCCTAGCAGTTCTGCATAATAGGAAACGCTAGTAGTTTTGTAGTAAAAATGCTGTACTATTTCTATTTCTTGTACCATTTCAGTTTCAGATTCCGAGCGGCGGAACAAAACAAAACAAAACTCTTGATATGATATGGCACATTCCGCAGGGCTCATTCTTCGGACTTGAAAGAATTTCCCTTGACAAAATCAATGTGCCTGCATCAGCTCAAGCTCAAGCTCACAGTCTGAGTTCTTTTGCATTTTTCCTTTGCTATAGTGGTAAAGACGAAGAGGAGCTGGAGAGCAGCCTTTGGAATGGCATTATTGTGCCTTGTGTTCTTCTGCGTTCGTTCCGCTGCTCTGCTGGGAGATTTCGTGTAACGATATTACAAAGCCATTTAGTTAGCCGCATCATAGGTTGCTGCCATTCTCAGAGAGCCTTTCTTATGTAATAATGAGGAATACATATGCATTTATAGGTATATGGTAAAGAAAGATAGTTTAGTAAGGGGGTGATTTTGTAGGCAGATTTTAGGTGGTTGGTTTGGTTTGGTGGCTAGTCGGACTACGTACAAAAAAGTAAAAACTGCATGTACCAAGTGTCTGCTCGTAGTAGTGAGTAGTGAGGAGGACTGCAAGAAGCACAAAAAAAGTGGAGGACTGAAGTAGTAATAGCGGATGAAACATGAAAATGAAACGAGATATGGGAAAGCTATTCTTCTCCGTTTCAAGCAACGGCAGTCGGATATTGTAATATAAGTTCTGCTTAGTACTCTGGAGAAAACGTGATACAAAAAAAAATATCTGGGCACATGGGTTTGTTGGGCATGATGGGTACGTAAAAAAAGGGACTCGCGGAGCAAGTAATATACAACTGCTTAAAACAGTACAACCAACCGCCACCACCACCACATCACTATATATACTCTCCTTCTTACAAGGTTTTCTTATGTCGCTGCTGCTGTTTTACTTGGAAACATCATCGGCCTGGGTTGCCTTCCAGCCTGTTCTGATGTTACAATATACTTACTTATATGATGCATTCCACCCACTTCTGTTTTGCTTTCTTCTCCACTTCCAGCTTTATATTACAAAGCTGTTCAGCTTGGCTTGACTTTTTTATGAAATCAAGTAAAAAGGGAAAAAAGAGTATAAGTACTTTAATGCTCTTCCATGGAGAAGTTCATACAGAGAAAGATGTATTTCCCATACATATGTCTACTTTTCGTTTCGTTCCTTCTCTCTCAGCTGCACGCCAAACATGTATCATAATATCAAGCTCTCTTTGCCTGAGTCCTGTTTCTGATAGTACTACTACTACTCCTGCTACTTCTCTAAAGCCCCAAAACGGGGAATAAAAAGTCCCTTGGTATTATTGTTGTTAGAAAAGGCTAATAATACAGAGGCGGCTACGGTAGGGAGATGGAGAAACATGGTTAGCGAAATACCGCAGCGTCACACAACCAAGTAGTTAGTCAGAGGAAAAGGCTACAAAAAAGAAAGAACCCAATAGGTTTTTTGGGTTTTTTTCCTTTCTCTCTTCTTCTTCTTCTTCTTCTTCTTCTTCCCCGTCTTCTTCTGCTGTACCCCATTCTAAAATAATATAACCTACAAGCAAACAACACCCCACCAACCAACCATACGCACACAAAACACACATATCAAGTAGGAAACCACACATGATTTTATATTATGACACTCTTCAGTTATAAAATATCACAAAAGCCTGGTGGTAGTCAGTTTTTAGACAAGGTTTGCACAATCGGATACATAAAAATGGGAGAAAAATAGTAGTCTGCATGTTTCTGATACTGACTAAAAACTGTGAGTTTTTTGTACGTAAGAGTAAGCAAGCCAGGGAATCATGAATGCATGCATGCATGCGATGGGAATGAGAAGGAAGGCCCATTTTCCTTCTCCACGCGAGAGAGAAAGTCTATATCCGACAGAGAAATGAAGAATAAAAAAAAGCTTCATGCCCAGTTGCTCCACACAAAAAAAACTTGAGATAAAAGGAAATTGTGGAAAAAGAAGAAGACGAGGGAAGCAAACAGCATGTCTTCGTTACCAAAGAGGATATAGTATTTTTGTGTGCCATAGGCAAAGTGAGACAGAATTGATGGAATTCGAAAGTAATATCATGAGACGGAGGGAGAAAGTGTGAGAGAGATTTTAAATTTGAACAGGGAAGCATTTCGGGGAGAACAGTAAAAAGTGGATATTGAATAGAAAACGTATAAACAGCTCTCGGAATAAGGTTAACAACCAAATAGGTATACGGAAAAGGGATACTGAAAAAAATGAGGTTTTATAGACGATTCATGTGTCTGATGGAAAGATTGATACCGGATTGCGGGAATTTACACAACAAGCCATTTCTTACGAAAAATATATACCTAAATGAAACTGTAAAAAGGGGGGGCGGACATAGGTTGGGTTACAAAGAAATGGGACTCGCCATTAATGGGCGAAACATTATGGGTAATTTTTTTAATGGTTCGATACCTTCTGGGTTGGTGTGGTTCGACACGTATTATAAATTACAAACTTTCATTTTGGTGGGGATACTGGGATTATTGGGATTCAGTATTCACTGCAGTTTTCTTCCAAAGCCCTTTTCTCATCTTTTAGTTCAAAATCAATCGGGCAAAAATGTAGATGGCAAAGATATGATAAGTCCTCTTCTTGACATGTAAGCTCATCAAAATGATTCTGCTTTAGATTCAGCCGGAAATCTGTGAATAGAGCCTTTGAGGTGTTGGTGTTTCACAGTTTGAAACACGTCACCTTTATAACCAATTGAAGTTGCCGAAAGGAATAACTGAAAGGGGTTTGGATTTCTTCATTTCATCATAACTATAACTAGTCCATTATTTATGGTACCCATTTATATCACACCGAGAAACATACATATGTATATACACCCATTCATGTGAATCTTCGATTAAAATGTTCACCCACTTATCACCCATGCCTTTTTTCGTCCATTAAAAAAATCACCCATAATGTTTCGCCCAGTAATGGCTAGTCCCAATTCCTTGTTACCCAACCTATGTCCTTAGACCCTAAAAAAGATGTACATGGTCTACCATCACCACCAGGAAAGTTAAGGCTAGTTTGTCCCTATGTTTATAAAATAAAATAAAAAATCCGTTAATGGCTCTATAAATATTATGCATCTCTGGCATAAACAACCTCAATTGGCTTTATCTAACAAAAGCAGAAAACTCGGAGCAAAGCAATAAGGCTCTTCATTTTTTAGTGGCCTGGCCTACCCACGAGGAAAGATGAATGTGGAGTAGGGACGGAGAGAAATTGCGAAATAGTAGTTTCCCATGATGATGTGATGCACCAAGAAGAACATCAATTCTTAAAATGTATCGTTTTAGCGTCAACTTGCACAGTAATTTGTACCATGTAGGCTTAATGGGCACATAGATTCAGTTGGTCCCTCTCTCAAAAGTGGAATGTAAAAAGAGTGTATAACGCATAATGTGCAGGTCTTAAATCATGCGCAGTGATCGCAATTTAGTGGTCACCACCAGTGTTGATTTAACTGAAACACAAGTAACGCAACGGTGGAGTGCAAGCTGTATGTACATACAAGAGGCTCACATCATGTATGACTTACTTATGACTTCACTCGCTTATCGCATCCGATCCTCCGCATCATCCCCAAAATCCATAGTGAAGTGAAGCCGAAGGCCAAAAGCAAGGCAGGCAATAGGGCTCTGCTTCACAATGTGCCCATCACAAACATCCCGATCCGCGGTGAAGATGAAATATATTTATCTGTCAATAGGCTGGCTTTGTCATCATCATCATATGCTAATCCGAGAATATTGCCCAGCGCATCCTTTGTGACTAATTTTCGCGTGTAATTAATAAAATAATGAGTCATCCCTAAAAACTGTTAAACGGGTAGAAATTTAATTTGACGTGTGGCGTTGTTGTATAATCCTATTGTAACGCTGTTTTCATCATGCGAATATTGTGATAACGTGTGATTTTTAGCTGATTTAAGGTATTGTAAAACAATAAAATATAGAGCACCGTCAAAGGATGATGACGAATACCACACGTGTGTGATGATGTGAGTATTAAACAACGTGTCAAAAGGGGATCGTAGACCTCTGAATAAAAAGTCAATTTGGCCAGTTGAGTTCCTTCATTGAAGTGAAGTAGTTATCCAGACGCCAGACTCGGACCTTGTACGTGTGAATAATAAATCGAGCAAATCGGTATTGAAATTCAATTCTTAGCGATATATATGTATTTCTCTATTTTTGGTGGTATTTTTCATGCCTGTCACTCCGTGTCACTTTCCACATGGGTAGGTCCAGAGGCCTTGTCTTGTGTGGGTCGCGTGGGTCAATAAATTCTGGTAAAAAAAGTGTCACCATGTCTTTGGGTGTATTATACACGTAGTAAAGGTGTGTGACTGGACCAATTTGTCTGCATCATTTGTCATTCAGTTTTCACCCTTCATTCAGTTGTCGTCGAGGTGTCAGTAAGTAGGAATGGATGGGTGGAGTATGCCCAGTTTGGAGTGGGTTCATTCATACCTATATAACACAATGTTCATGTTCCATCATGATACGCAAAACCTTCCAAAACTGCATTTTCGATTCAGCGCAGTCCTCTCATTCTCTAGATGATATATGTCAACCAAGTAGTCAACTGCAGTGCATATTTTTCTACATTATTATTTGTTAGTCATCGTGTTATTTTTATTTTTATATACCTATAATTCTGTCCTATTCTAACATCACTTCCCTACACTACGTCTTTCCAAACCGGTTTGCAGTTCCTGGACCTGGACTGGTGAATGAAGTAGGAAGTGGTTACTGGTTACTGGTTGTAATGTATAAGTTGCGTAAGAAAGGCAGTTAATTCTTGTCAGAGATTCTGGAAGTGAAGTGGAGTGCCGCCAAAAGGTTTCATTCGGCATTCTCACGGTGTAATTTTTGTAACACCTGTCTCGCCCTTAATTAGCGAACTTTCAATTTAATCGTCTCTCCACTACTACTACTACCAAACTACCAACTACTACTGTAAAGCCACCAGCAGAGCCAGAAGTTGAATATAAGTAGTTGGGGGATATTACAATTACCATAACATAAAGCATAACGGCATTTCCTCTTCAGAAAATGAACATACCTAGTAGCGTTGGTTGGGGAGCTTATATAACTCATAAATTATGTTTATGATTTCATGACAGATCCGGAAGGGCGGCTGGGGCAGTACCTTTCAGCAGCAGCATTTTGCAGCAGATGCTTGAAACAGTTATACTCTAGAGTCTAGCTAGATGGCTATATGAATGAAACGGTAAAAAGAAGGTGCTCTCTCTTATAGTCACTGCAGTGGGGAGCGGAGGGTATATACTAATGGAACGTTTTTGGTTTTGTTTGTTGTGAAATCTGCATATATGCATATACTATATCCCCAGCCAGGCCAGGTCCAGATAGAAACATCCTAAAAGAGCAAAAAAAAGGGACCGAGGAGGAAAAGTGCTTTCTCTCAATACCTTTTAAGCTACTATTAGGAAACGAAAGGTGCTAGACAGACAGACTCAGAGAGAGAGAGAGAGACCAGCTTGAACTGTGTAGTAGTAATTGTAGGAGCTATTATTATAATAAACTGTTATATAGTTCGCTTAAGACTGAGGGACTCGTCGACGAGTCAAGTTGAACTACTTGGTCCTCCGCCTCCTCCTGTTCTTTTAGGACAACTGACATTAGAATGAATGAGGAGAAATGTTGTTGGAGTTCTTTGTGGAGAGAGCGTGGCATATCACTACTCTCTAATATAAAATACATTGTGTTTTTATAGCTGTTGTAACTGCATAACGTGGAACTACTACTCCCTGCGCCAGCAGAATATGCTGCTGCTGTCGCTATTTATACCAGGCTCTAACTATCGATTTTTATTTTCCAGCAGAATTTTACCGCAGCGACCCGAGCAGAGGAGCATAACATAAGCAAGAGGAAGAGTCCTACCGACTGAAAACGATACGGAAAGAGAGAGAGAGAGAGAGAGAGGCAAGGCATATTGTCCCCCCAACTCTGGTTTTGGAATATATCACCAATCTCTACATATTATTTTGTTGAACTCTTCAGTCCTAAAATCCACTGCTACTGGTAGGTCTCCTCTCTGTATTTATTTTTTTTGGGGGCGTACGCATTCCAGTCCACAGTCAAATTTGTAAATGTTATATCATTAGATTATTATAAATCGTAAACCTGGAAGAGAACTGATTTTTCTAGAGCTGCGGAAACTAACTTATCGATACACATTATTGAAGAAAGCACACGGGGTCGCCCGCGATAGATTTGCAGTATTATCCTAAACAATCAATCGTACTACTACGCGAACGTATTCATAACCGTCGTATAATAGAATACTACATAACAATGCTCTTATAAAAGCAATGTGACAATAATACATTTAGGTTACAATAATTGTAGTCGCGGTCGCGGTTCCCTTCCCATATCATACAACCATATCCAGTCGCAGCTGGCGCTGGCACCGATTCTTTCAATACAATATATATCAGTCAGTGCAGTATCGTATATCAATCAACTGATGCCAAACTCCGATAAACTTATTGTAAACATATTATTCACACCTTTTCGAAATTACCATTTTAACGTTATTGTAAGCAAAGGGAATTGAAGGTACTAATTAGTTATAAAAACTTGAAGAGATTTATAAGTGGAAATTAAAAAGCCCCATTAGTAGCTTCGTGGGGGGTATATTTAATCGCAAGACAAGGGTGAGTTTTACAAGATAAAGGCATTGCATTGGATGTTGAGAATATATAAAAATCGATTCTTTATTAATCAATGTGTATTATTGTGTATTGATTACTATAATTATATTTAAATGTCCACCTTACGTTTCATTTCAGAGATACGATATCAGTGAGCATTAGTGAGTGAGCTTGGATCTTGGAAGATTTGGTGTATTATGAACCAGAAACTGCCTACATGCCCTGGAAATCACTATACATCACCTCGTCTACAGATTTGTAGTTTTCCTGGGAACGGGATTGATCGACAAGAATACAAAGCCTCCAATATGAACAAATGTGAGAGTAACAGCGGAAATCCGGAGGATGATAGGATCCTTCTTCACCCGTTTGATTATATTCGGTCCCTGCCTGGCAAAGGAGTGCGCTCAAAATTGGCCGTTGCATTTAACTATTGGTTAAATGTGGACCCGCAAATCCTTAACAAAGTTTGTGATATCATGGAAATGTTGCACAATGCGTCGTTGCTGTACGTTAATATTTTAAAGCATTTTTAAACCCTTATTAACCTTCAAGGAAAGAATTGTGAGGTAATCTAATTTCAATGTTCTGGTTAATTCCACAGGATTGACGACATTGAAGATGGAAGTGAACTTAGGAGGGGCCAGCCAGTAGCACATGCTATATTTGGCGTCCCGCAAACAATTAATGCTGCAAATTACGTGTACTTCATAGCTCTCGAGAGAACTTTGGCTTTGAATCATCCAAAGGTATTCAAATTACAGTATTAACCTATTAAATTTTCTGTCTCCCCTCTTACTCTGTGCTATGAATAAGAATGTTCAGTTCCAAATTGCTCGAATTTTGCTATTACTAATTCTGATTATATTTTTTTACTATTTTATAGGCTGTGGAGGTTTTTACAGAGCAGCTGCTCGAACTGCACCGAGGACAAGGAATGGAAATTTATTGGCGTGATAACTTTATATGCCCTAGTGAAACCCAATATAAAGAAACAATCGTGAAAAGTAATTACCAATAATCTGTAAAATTCTTGATAGATCTACCCCT